>CATPCP010000002.1:0-18875 GCA_955652365.1 Eristalinus aeneus
AAATTTCAAAATTTCAAAATTTCAAAATTTCAAAATTTCAGAATTTCAAAATTTCAAAATTCCAAAATTTCAAAATTTCAAAATTTTTAAATTTCAAAATTTCAAAATTTCAAAATTTCAAAATTTCAAAATTTCAAAATTTCAAAATATCAAAATTTCAAAATGTCATAATTTCAAAATTTCAAAATTTCAGAATTTAAAAATTTCAAAATTTCAAAATTTCAAAATTTCAAAATTTCAAAATTTCAAAATTTCAAATTTCAAAATTTCAAAATTTCAAAATTTCGAAATTTCAAAATTTCAAAATTTCAAAATTTCAAAATTTCAAAATTTCAAAATTTCAAAATTTCAAAATTTCAGAATTTCAAAATTTCAAAATTCCAAAATTTCAAAATTTCAAAATTTTTAAATTTCAAAATTTCAAAATTTCAAAATTTCAAAATTTCAAAATTTCAAAATTTCAAAATTTCAAAATTTCAAAATTTCAAAATTTCAAAATTTCGAAATTTCAAAATTTCAAAATTTCAAAATTTCAAAATTTCAAAATTTCAAAATTTCAAAATTTCAAAATTTCAAAATTTCAAAATTTCAAAATTTCAAAATTTCAAAATTTCAAAATTTCAAATTTCAAAATTTCAAAATTTAAAATTCCAAAATTTCAAAATTTCAAAATTTCAAAATTTCAAAATTTCAAAATTTCAAAATTTCAAAATTTCAAAATTTCAAAATTTCAAAATTTCAAAATTTCAAAATTTCAAAATTTCAAAATTTCAAAATTTCAAAATTTCAAAATTTCAAAATTTCAAAATTTCAAAATTTCAAAATTTTTAAAATTTCAAAATAATAAAATTTCAAAATTTCAAAATTTAAAAATTTCAAAATCTCAAAATTTCAAAATTTTCAAATTTCAAAATTTCAAAATTTCCAAATTTTTAAAAATTTTAGAATTTCAAAATTTCAAAATTTCACAAGTTAAAAATTTCAAAATTTCAAAATTTCAAAATTTCAAAATTTCAAAATTTCAAAATTTCAAAATTTCAAAATTTCAAAATTTCAAAATTTCAAAATTTCAAAATTTCAAAATTTCAAAATTTCAAAATTTCAAAATTTCAACATTTCAAAATTTCAAAATTTCATAATTTCAAAATTTCAAAATTTCAAAATTTCAAAATTTCAAAATTTCAAAATTTCAAAATTTCAAAATTTCAAAATTTCAAAATTTCAAAATTTCAAAATTTCAAAATTTCAAAATTTCAAAATCTCAAAATTTCAAAATTTCAAAATTTCAAAATATCAAAATTTCAAAATGTCATAATTTCAAAATTTCAAAATTTCAAAATTTCAGAATTTAAAAATTTCAAAATTTCAAAATTTCAAAATTTCAAAATTTCAAAATTTCAAAATTTCGAAATTTCAAAATTTCAAAATTTCAAAATTTTAAAAGTTCAAAATTTCCAAATTTCAATATTTCAAAATTTCAAAATTTCAAAATTTCAAAATTTCAAAATTTCAAAATTTCAAAATTTCAAAATTTCAAAATTTCAAAATTTCAAAATTTCAAAATTTCAAAATTTCAAAATTTCAAAATTTCAAAATTTCAAAATTTCAAAATTTCAAAATTTCAAAATTTCAAAATTTCAAAATTTCAAAATTTCAAAAGTTCAAAATTTCAAAATTTTAAAATTTCAAAATTTCAAAATTTCAAAATTTCAAAATTTCAAAATTTCAACATTTCAAAATTTTAAAATTTCAAAATTTCAAAATTTTAAAATTTCAAAATTTCAAAATTTCAAAATTTCAAAATTTCAAAATTTCAAAATTTAAAATTTCAAAATTTCAAAATTTCAAAATTTCAAAATTTCAAAATTTTAACATTTCAAAATTTCAAAATTTCAAAATTTCAAAATTTCAAAATTTCAAAATTTCAAAATTTCAAAATTTCAAAATTTCAAAATAATAAAATTTCAAAATTTCAAAATTTCAAAATTTCAAAATTTCAAAATTTCAAAATTTCAAAATTTCAAAATTTCAAAATTTCAAAATTTCAAAATTTCAAAATTTCAAAATTTCAAAATAACAAAATTACAAAATTTCAAAATTCCAAAATTTCAAAATTTCAAAATTTTTAAATTTCAAAATTTCAAAATTTAAAAATTTCCAAATTTTTAAAAATTTTAGAATTTCAAAATTTCAAAATTTCACAATTTCAAAATTTCAAAATTTAAAAATTTAAAAATTTAAAAATTTCAAAATTTCAAAATTTCAAAATTTCAAAATTTCAAAATCTCAAAATTTCAAAATTTCAAAATTTCAAAATTTCAAAATTTCAAAATATCAAAATTTCAAAATGTCATAATTTCAAAATTTAAAAATTTAAAAATTTCAAAATTTCAAAATTTCAGAATTTAAAAATTTCGAAATTTCAAAATTTCAAAATTTCAAAATTTCAAAATTTCAAAATTTCAAAATTTCAAAATTTCGAAATTTCAAAATTTCAAAATTTCAAAATTTCAAAATTTAAAAATTTCAAAATTTCAAAACTTCAAAATTTCAAAATTTCAAAATTTCAAAATTTCAAAATTTCAAAATTTCAAAATTTCAAAATTTCAAAATTTCAAAATCTCAAAATTTCAAAATTTCAAAATTTCAAAATTTCAAAATTTCAAAATTTCAAAATATCAAAATTTCAAAATGTCATAATTTCAAAATTTCAAAATTTCAAAATTTCAGAATTTAAAAATTTCGAAATTTCAAAATTTCAAAATTTCAAAATTTCAAAATTTCGAAATTTCAAAATTTCAAAATTTCAAAATTTCAAAATTTCAAAATTTCAAAATTTCAAAATTTCAAAATTTCAAAATTTCAAAATTTCAAAATTTCAAAATTTCAAAATTTCAAAATTTCAAAATTTCAAAATTTCAAAATTTCAAAATTTCAAAATTTCAAAATTTTAAAATTCCAAAATTCCAAAATTTCAAAATTTCAAAATGTCAAAATTTCAAAATTTCAAAATTTCAAAATTTCAAAATTTCAAAATTTAAAAATTTTAAAAATTTCAAAATAATAAAATTTCAAAATTTCAAAATTTCAAAATTTCAAAATTTCAAAACTTCAAAATTTCAAAATTTCAAAATTTCTAAATTTCAAAACTACAAAACTACAAAATTTCAAAATTTCAAAATTTCAAAATTTCAAAATTTCAAAATTCCAAAATTTCAAAATTTCAAAATTTCAAAATTTCAAAATTTTAAAATTTCAAAATTTCAAAATTTCAAAATTTTATAATTTCAAAATTTCAAAATTTCAAATTTCATAATTTCAAAATTTCAACATTTCAAAATTTCAAAATTTCAAAATTTCAAAATTTCAAAATTTCAAAATTTCAAAATTTCAAAATTTCAAAATTTCAAAATTGCAAAATTTCAAAATTTCAAAATTTCAAAATTTCAAAATTTCAAAATTTCAAAATTTTAAAATTCCAAAATTTCAAAATTTCAAAATTTCAAAATTTCAAAATTTCAAAATTTAAAAATTTTAAAATTTCAAAATAATAAAATTTCAAAATTTCAAAATTTTTAAATTTCAAAATTTCAAAATTTCAAAATATCAAAATTTCAAAATTTCAAAATTTCAAAATTTCAAAATTTCAAAATTTCAAAACTTCAAAATTTCAAAATTACAAAATTTCAAAATTTCAAAATTTCAAAATTTCAAAATTTCAAAATTTCAAAATTTCAAAATTTTAAAATTTCAAAATTTCAAAATTTCAAAATTTCAAAATTTCAAAATTCCAAAATTTCAAAATTTCAAAATTTCAAAATTTCAAAATTTCAAAATTTCAAAATTTCAAAATTTTAAAATTTCAAAATTTCAAAATTTCAAAATTTCAAAATTTCAAAATTTCAAAATTTCAAAATTTCAAAATTTCAAAATTTCAAAATTTCAAAATTTCAAAATTTCAAAATTTCAAAATTTTAAAATTTCAAAATTTCAAAATATCAAAATATCAAAATTTCAAAATTTTAAAATTTCAAAATTTCAAAATTTCAAAATTTCAAAATTTCAAAATTTCAAAATTTCAAAATTTCAAAATTTCAAAATTTCAAAATCTCAAAATTTCAAAATTTCAAAATTTCCAAATTAGAAAAATTTTAAAATGTCAAAATCTCAAAATTTCCAGATTTAAAAATATCAAAATTTCAAAATTTTCAATGTTCAAAATTTCAAAATTTCAAAATTTCAAAATTTCAAAACTTCACAATTTCAAAATTTCAAAATTTCAAAATTTCAAAATTTCAAAATTTCAAAATTTCAAAATTTCAAAATTTCAAAATTTCAAAATTTCAAAATTTCAAAATTTCAAAATTTCAAAATTTCAAAATATCAAAATTTCAAAATTTCAAAATTTCAAAATTTTAAAATTTCAAAAATTCAATACTTCAAAATTTTAAAATTTCAAAATTTCGAAATTTTAAAATTTCAAAATTTCAAAATTTCAAGATTTCAAAATTTCAAAATTTAAAAAAGTTCAAAATTTCAAAAATTCAAAATTTCCAAGCTCTAAAATTTCAGAATTTAAAAATATCAAAATTTCAAAATATCAAAATTTCAAAATTTCAAAATTTCACAATTTCAAAACTTCAAAATTTCAAAATTTCAAAATTTCAAAATTTCAAAATTTGCAGGATTTCAAGATTTCAAAATTTCAAAATTTCAAAATTTCAAAATTTCAAAATTTCAAAATTCCAAAATTTCGAAATTTTAAAATTTCAAAATTTCAAAATTTCAAAATTTCAAAATTTCAAAATTTCAAAATTTCAAAATTTCAAAATTTCAAAATTTCAAAATTTCAAAATTTCAAAATTTCAAAATTTCAAAATTTCAAAATTTCAAAATTTCAAAATTTCAAAATTTCAAAATTTCAAAATTTCAAAATCTCAAAATTGCAAAATTTCACAATTTCAAAATTTAAAATTTAAAAAATTTCAAAATGTCAAAATCTCAAAATTTCAAAATTTTAAAATATCAAAATTTCAAAATTTAAAATGTTCAAAATTTCAAATTTTCAAATTTTTGTAATTTCAATATATCAACATTTCAAAATTTTTAAATTTCAAAATTTCAAAATTTCAAAATATCAAAATTTCAAAATTTCAAAATTTCAAAATTTCAAAATTTCAAAACTTCAAAATTTCAAAATTTCAAAATTTCAAAATTTCAAAATTTCAAAATTTCAAAATTTCAAAATTTCAAAATTTCAAAATTTCAAAATTTTAAAATTTCAAAATTTCAAAATTTCAAAATTTCAAAATTTCAAAATTCCAAAATTTCAAAATTTCAAAATTTCAAAATTTCAAAATTTCAAAATTTCAAAATTTCAAAATTTTAAAATTTCAAAATTTCAAAATTTCAAAATTTCAAAATTTCAAAATTTCAAAATTTCAAAATATCAAAATTTCAAAATTTCAAAATTTCAAAATTTCAAAATTTCAAAATTTCAAAATTTTAAAATTTCAAAATTTCAAAATTTCAACATTTCAAAATTTCAAAATTTCAAAATTTCAAAATTTCAAAATTTCAAAATTTCAAAATTTCAAAATTTCAAAATTTCAAAATTTCAAAATTTCAAAATTTCAAAATTTCAAAATTTCAAAATTTCAAAATTTCAAAATTTCAAAATTTCAAAATATCAAAATATCAAAATTTCAAAATTTTAAAATTTCAAAATTTCAAAATTTCAAAATTTCAAAATTTCAAAATTTCAAAATTTCAAAATTTCAAAATTTCAAAATTTCAAAATTTCAAAATCTCAAAATTTCAAAATTTCAAAATTTCAAAATTAGAAAAATTTTAAAATGTCAAAATCTCAAAATTTCCAGATTTAAAAATATCAAAATTTCAAAATTTTCAATGTTCAAAATTTCAAAATTTCAAAATTTCAAAATTTCAAAATTTCAAAATTTCAAAACTTCACAATTTCAAAATTTCAAAATTTCAAAATTTCAAAATTTCAAAATTTCAAAATTTCAAAATTTTAAAATTTCAAAATTTCAAAATTTCAAAATTTCAAAATTTCAAAATATCAAAATTTCAAAATTTCAAAATTTTAAAATTTCAAAAATTCAATACTTCAAAATTTTAAAATTTCAAAATTTCGAAATTTTAAAATTTCAAAATTTCAAAATTTCAAGATTTCAAAATTTCAAAATTTAAAAAAGTTCAAAATTTCAAAAATTCAAAATTTCCAAGCTCTAAAATTTCAGAATTTAAAAATATCAAAATTTCAAAATATCAAAATTTCAAAATTTCAAAATTTCACAATTTCAAAACTTCAAAATTTCAAAATTTCAAAATTTCAAAATTTCAAAATTTGCAGGATTTCAAGATTTCAAAATTTCAAAATTTCAAAATTTCAAAATTTCAAAATTTCAAAATTTCAAAATTTCAAAATTCCAAAATTTCGAAATTTTAAAATTTCAAAATTTCAAAATTTCAAAATTTCAAAATTTAAAAATTTCAAAATTTCAAAATTTCAAAATTTCAAAATTTCAAAATTTCAAAATTTTAAAATTTCAAAATTTCAAAATTTCAAAATTTCAAAATTTCAAAATTTCAAAATTTCAAAATTTCAAAATTTCAAAATTTCAAAATTTCAAAATTTCAAAATTTCAAAATTTCAAAATTTCAAAATTTCAAAATTTTAAAATTTCAAATTCCAAAATTTCAAAATTTCAAAATTTCAAAATTTCAAAATTTCATAATTTCAAAATTTCAAAATTTCAAAATTTAAAATTTCAAAATTTCAAAATTTCAAAATTTCAAAATTTTAAAATTTCAAAATTTCAAAATTTCAAAATTTCAAAATTTCAAAATTTCAAAATTTCAAAATTTCTAAATTTCTAAATTTCAAAATTTCAAAATTTCAAAATTTCAAAATTTCAAAATTTCAAAATCTCAAAATTTCAAAATTTCAAAATTTCAAAATTTCAAAATTTCAAAATTTCAAAATTTCAAAATTTCAAAATTTCAAAATTTCAAAATTTCAAAATTTCAAAATTTCAAAATTTCAAAATTTCAAAATTTTAAAATTTCAAAATTTCAAAATTTCAAAATCTCAAAATTGCAAAATTTCACAATTTCAAAATTTCAAAATTCCAAATTAAAAAAATTTCAAAATGTCAAAATCTCAAAATTTCAAAATTTTAAAATATCAAAATTTCAAAATTTTAAATGTTCAAAATTTCAAATTTTCAAATTTTTGTAATTTCAAAATATCAACATTTCAAAATTTTAAAATTTCAAAATTTCAAAATTTCAAAATTTCAAAATTTCAAAATTTCAAAATTTCAAAATTTCAAAATTTCAAAATTTCAAAATTTCAAAATTTCAAAATTTCAAAATTTCAAAATTTCAAAATTTCAAAATTCCAAAATTTAGAATTTTAAAATTTCAAAATTTCAAAATTTCAAAATTTCAAAATTTCAAAATTTCAAAATTTCAAAATTTCAAAATTTCAAAATTTCAAAATTTCAAAATTTCAAAATTTCAAAATTTCAAATTTCAAAATTTAAAAATTTCAAAGTTTCAAAATTTCAAAATTTAAAAATTTCAAAATTTTAAAATTTTGAAATTTTGAAATTTCAAAATTTCAAAATTTCAAAATTTCAAAATTTCAAAATTTCAAAATTTCAAAATTTCAAGATTTCAAAATTTCAAAATTTCAAAATTTCAGAATTTCAAAATTTCAAAATTTCTAAATTTCTAAATTTCAAAATTTCAAAATTTCGAAATTTCAAAATTTCAAAATTTCAAAATTTCAAAATTTCAAAATTTCAAAATTTCAAAATTTCAAAATTTCAAAATTTCAAAATTTCAAAATTTCAAAATTTCAAAATTTCAAATTTCAAAATTTCAAAATTTCAAAATTTCAAAATTTCAAAATTTCAAAATTTCAAAATTTCAAAATTTCAAAATTTCAAAATTTCAAATTTCAAAACTTCAAAATTTCAAAATTTCAAAATTTCAAAAATTCAAAATTTCAAAATTTCAAAATTTCAAAATTTCAAAATTTCAAAATTTCAAAATTTCAAATTTCAAAATTTCAAAATTTCAAAATTTCAAAATTTCAAAATTTCAAAATTTCAAAATTTCAAAATTTCAAAATTTCAAATTTCAAAATTTTAAAATTTCAAAATTTCAAAATTTCAAAATTTCAAAATTTCAAAATTTCAAAATTTCAAAATTTCAAAATTTCAAAATTTCAAAATTTCAAAATTTCAAAATTTCAAAATTTCAAAATTTCAAATTTCAAAATTTCAAAATTTCAAAATTTCAAAATTTCAAAATTCCAAAATTTCAAAAATTCAAAACTTCAAAATCTCAAAATTTCAAAATTTCAAAATCTCAAAATATAAAAATTTTCAAATTTCAAAATTTCAAAATTTTAAAACTAAGAATTTCAGAATTTCAAAATCTCAAAATTTCAAAATTTCAAAATTTCAAAATTTCAAAATTTAAAAATTTCAAATTTCAAAATTTCAAAATTTCAAAATTTCAAAATTTCAAAATTTCAAAATTTCAAAATTTCAAAATTTCAAAATTTCAACATATCAAAATCTCAAAATTTCAAAATTTCAGAATTTCAAAATTTCAAAATTTCAAATTTCAAAATTTCAAAATTTCAAAATTTCAAAATTTCAAATTTCAAAATTTCAAAATTTCAAAATTTCAAAATTTCAAAATTTTAAAATTTCAAATTTCAAAATTTCAAAATTTCAAAATTTCAAAATTTAAAATTTCAAAATTTCAAAATTTCAAAATTTCAAAATTTCAAAATTTCAAAATTTCAAAATTTCAAAATTTCAAAATTTCAAAATTTCAAAATTTAAGAATTTCTAAATTTCAAAAATTCAAAATTTCAAAATTTCAAATTTCAAAATTTCAAAATTTCAAAATTTCAAAATTTCAAAATTTCAATATTTCAAAACTTCCAAATTTCAAAATTTTAAAATTTCAAAATTTCAAAATTTCAAAATTTTAAAATTTCAAAATTTCAAAATTTCAAAATTTAAAATTTCAAAATCTCAAAATTTCAAAATTTCAAAATTTAAGAATTTCAAAATTTCAAAAATTCAAAATTTCAAAATTTCAAAATTTCAAAATTTCAAAATTTCCAAATTTCAAAATTTCAAAATTTCAAAATTTCAAAATTTCAAAATTTCAAAATTTCCAAATTTCAAAATTTCAAAATTTCAAAATTTCAAAATTTCAAAATTTCAAAATTTCAAATTTCAAATTTCAAAATTTCAAAATTTCAAAATTTCAAAATTTCAAAATTTCAAAATTTCAAAATTTCAAAATTTAAAAATTTCCAAATTTCAAAATTTCAAATTTCAAAATTTCAAAATTTCAAAATTTCAAAATTTCAAAATTTCAAAATTTCAAAATTTCAAAATTTCAAAATTTCAAAAATTTCAAAATTTTAAAATTTCAAAATTTCAAAATTTCAAGATTTAAAATTTCAAAATTTCAAAATTTCAAAATTTCAAAATTTTGAAATTTCAAAATTTCAAAATTTCAAAATTTCAAAATTTCAAAATTTCAAAATTTCAAAATTTTAAATTTCAAAATTTCAAAATTTCAAAATTTAAAAATTTTTAAATTTCAAAATTTAAAAATTTAAAAAATTTAAAAATTTCAAAATTTTAAAATTTCAAAATTTCAAAATTTCAAAATTTAAAATTTCAAAATCTCAAAATTTCAAAATTTCAAATTTAAGAATTTCAAGATTTCTAAAATTCAAAATTTCAAAATTTCAAAATTTCAAAATTTCAAAATTTCAAAATTTCAAAATTTCAAAATTTCAAAATTTCCAAATTTCAAAATTTCAAAATTTCAAAATTTCAAAATTTCAAAATTTCAAAATTTCAAAATTTCAAAATTTCAAAATTTCAAAATTTCAAAATTTCAAAATTTCAAAATTTCAAAATTTCAAATTTCAAAATTTCAAAATTTCAAAATTTCAAAATTTTAAAATTTCAAAAATTCAAAATTTCAAAATCACAAAATTTCAAAATTTCAAAATTTCAAAATTTAAAATTTCAAAATATCAAAATTTCAAAATTTCAAAATTTCAAAATTCCAAATTTCAAAATTTCAAAATTTCAAAATTTCAAAATTCAAAATTTCAAAATTTCAAAATTTCAAAATTTAAGAATTTCAAAATTTCAAAATTTCAAAATTTCAAAATTTTAAAATTTCAAAATTTTAAAAATTCAAAATTTCAAAATCTCAAAATTTCAAAATTTCAAAATCTCAAAATTTCAAAATATTCAAATTTCAAAATTTCAAAACCAAGAATTTCAAAATTTCAAAATTTCAAAATTTCAAAATTTCAAAATTTCAAGATTTCAAAATTTCAAAATTTCAAAATTTCAAAATTTCAAAATTTCAAATTTCAAAATTTCAAAATTTCAAAATTACCAAATTTCAAAATTTTAAAATCTCAAAATTTCAAAATATTCAAATTTCAAAATTTCAAAACTAAGAATTTCAAAATATCAAAATTTCAAAATTTCAAAATTTCAAAATTTCAAAATTTCAAAATTTCAAAATTTAAGAATTTCAAAATTTCAAAATTTCAAAATTTCAAAATTTCAAAATTTTAAAATTTCAAAATTTCAAAATTTAAAATTTCAAAATTTTAAAATTTCAAAATTTCAAAATTTCAAAATTTCAAAATTTCAAAATTTAAGAATTTCAAAATTTCAAAAATTCAAAATTTCAAAAACTCAAAATTTCAAAATTTCAAAATTTCAAATTTTAAAAATTTCAAAATTTCAAAATTTCAAAATTTAAAATTTCAAAATTTCAAATTTCAAAATTTCAAAATTTCAAAATTTCAAAATTTCAAAATTTAAGAATTTCAAAATTTCAAAATTTCAAAATTTCAAAATTTCAAAATTTCAAAATTTTAAAATTTCAAAATTTCAAAAATTCAAAATTTCAAAATCTCAAAATTTCAAAATATTCAAATTTCAAAATTTCAAAACTAAGAATTTCAAAATATCAAAATTTCAAAATTTCAAAATTTCAAAATTTAAGAATTTCAAAATTTCAAAATTTCAAAATTTCAAAATTTTAAAATTTCAAAATTCAAAATTTAAAATTTCAAAATTTTAAAATTTCAAAATTTCAAAATTTCAAAATTTCAAAATTTTAAAATTTCAAAATTTCAAAAATTCAAAATTTCAAAATCTCAAAATTTCAAAATTTCAAAATTTCAAAATTTCAAAATTTCAAAATTACCAAATTTCAAAATTTTAAAATCTCAAAATTTCAAAATATTCAAATTTCAAAATTTCAAAACTAAGAATTTCAAAATATCAAAATTTCAAAATTTCAAAATTTCAAAATTTAAGAATTTCAAAATTTCAAAATTTCAAAATTTCAAAATTTTAAAATTTCAAAATTTCAAAATTTAAAATTTCAAAATTTTAAAATTTCAAAATTTCAAAATTTCAAAATTTAAGAATTTCAAAATTTCAAAAATTCAAAATTTCAAAAACTCAAAATTTCAAAATTTCAAATTTTAAAAATTTCAAAATTTCAACATTTCAAAATCTCAAAATTTCAAAATTTCAAAATTTCAAAATTTCAAAATTTCAAAATTTCAAAATTTCAAAATTTCAAAATTTCAAAATTTCAAAATTTCAAAATTTCAAAATTTCAAAATTTCAAAATTTCAAAATTTCAAAATTTCAAAATTTCAAAATTTCAAAATTTCAAAATTTCAAAATTTCAAAATTTCAAAATTTCAAAATTTCAAAATTTCAAAATTTCAAAATTTCAAAATTTCAAAATTTCAAAATTTCAAAATTTCAAAATTTCAAAATTTCAAAATTTCAAAATTTCAAAATTTCAAAATTTCAAAATTTCAAAATTTCAAAATTTCAAAATTTCAAAATTTCAAAATTTCAAAATTTCAAAATTTCAAAATTTCAAAATTTCAAAATTCCAAAATTTCAAAAATTCAAAATCTCAAAATATAAAAATTTTCAAATTTCAAAATTTCAAAATTTTAAAACTAAGAATTTCAGAATTTTAAAATCTCAAAATTTCAAAATTTCAAAATTTCAAAATTTCAAAATTTCAAAATTTCAAAATTTCAAAATTTCAACATTTCAAAATCTCAAAATATCAAAATTTCAAAATTTCAAAATTTCAAAATTTCAAAATTTCAAAATTTCAAAATTTCAAAATTTCAAAATTTCAAAATTTCAAAATTTCAAAATTTCAAAATTTCAAAATTTCAAAATTTCAAAATTTCAAAATTTCAAAATTTCAAAATTTCAAAATTTCAAAATTTCAAAATTTCAAAATTTCAAAATTTCAAAATTTCAAAATTTCAAAATTTCAAAATTTCAAAATTTCAAAACTTCAAAATTTCAAAATTTCAAAATTTCAAAAATTCAAAATTTCAAAATTTCAAAATTTCAAAATTTCAAAATTTCAAAATTTCAAAATTTCAAAATTTCAAAATTTCAAAATTTCAAAATTTCAAAATTTCAAAATTTCAAAATTTCGAAATTTCAAAATTTCAAAATTTCAAAATTTCAAAATTTCAAAATTTCAAAATTTCAAAATTTCAAAATTTCAAAATTTCAAAATTTCAAAATTTCAAAATTTCAAAATTTCAAAATTTTAAAATTTCAAAATTTCAAAATTTCAAAATTTCAAAATTTAAAATTTCAAAATTTCAAAATTTCAAAATTTCAAAATTTCAAAATTTCAAAATTTCAAAATTTCAAAATATCAAAATTTCAAAATTTCAAAATTTCAAAATTTCAAAATTTCAAAATTTCAAAATTTCAAAATTTAAGAATTTCTAAATTTCAAAAATTCAAAATTTCAAAATTTCAAATTTCAAAATTTCAAAATTTCAAAATTTCAAAATTTCAATATTTCAAAACTTCCAAATTTCAAAATTTTAAAATTTCAAAATTTCAAAATTTCAAAATTTTAAAATTTCAAAATTTCAAAATTTCAAAATTTCAAAATTTAAAATTTCAAAATCTCAAAATTTCAAAATTTCAAAATTTAAGAATTTCAAAATTTCAAAATTTCAAAATTTCAAAATTTCAAAATTTCAAAATTTTAAAATTTCAAAATTTCAAAATTTCAAAATTTCAAAATTTAAGAATTTCTAAATTTCAAAAATTCAAAATTTCAAAATTTCAAATTTCAAAATTTCAAAATTTTAAAATTTCGAAATTTCAAAATTTCAAAATTTCAAAATTTCAAAATTTCAAAATTTCAAAATTTCAAAATTTCAATATTTCAAAACTTCCAAATTTCAAAATTTTAAAATTTCAAAATTTCAAAATTTCAAAATTTTAAAATTTCAAAATTTCAAAATTTCAAAATTTCAAAATTTAAAATTTCAAAATCTCAAAATTTCAAAATTTCAAAATTTAAGAATTTCAAAATTTCAAAATTTCAAAATTTCAAAATTTTAAAATTTCAAAATTTCAAAATTTCAAAATTTCAAAATTTAAGAATTTCTAAATTTCAAAAATTCAAAATTTCAAAATTTCAAATTTCAAAATTTCAAAATTTCAAAATTTCAAAATTTCAAAATTTCAATATTTCAAAACTTCCAAATTTCAAAATTTTAAAATTTCAAAATTTCAAAATTTCAAAATTTTAAAATTTCAAAATTTCAAAATTTCAAAATTTAAAATTTCAAAATCTCAAAATTTCAAAATTTCAAAATTAAGAATTTCAAAATTTCAAAAATTCAAAATTTCAAAATTTCAAAATTTCAAAATTTCAAAATTTCAAAATTTCCAAATTTCAAAATTTCAAAATTTCAAAATTTCAAAATTTCAAAATTTCAAAATTTCAAAATTTCAAAATTTCAAAATATCAAAATTTCAAAATTTCAAAATTTCAAAATTTCAAAATTTCAAAATTTCCAAATTTCAAAATTTCAAAATTTCAAAATTTTAAAATTTCAAAATTTCAAAATTCCAAAATTTCAAAAATTCAAAATTTCAAAATCTCAAAATTTCAAAATTTCAAAATCTCAAAATTTCAAAATTTTCAAATTTCAAAATTTCAAAACTAAGAATTTCAAAATTTCAAAATTTGAGAATTTCAAAATTTCAAAAAATTCAAAATTTCAAAATCTCAAAATTTCAAAATTTCAAAATTTCAAAATTTAAAAATTTTAAAATTTCAACATTTCAAAATCTCAAAATTTCAAAATTTCAAAATTTCAAAATTTCAAAATTTCTAAATTTAAAAATTTAAAAATTTAAAATTTCAAAATTTCAAAATTTCAAAATTTTAAAATTTCAAAATTTCAAAATTTCAAAATTTCAAAATTTCAAAATTTCAAAATTTCAAAATTTCAAAATTTCAAAATTTCAAAATTTCAAAATTTCAAAATTTCAAAATTTCAAAATTTCAAAATTTCAAAATTTCAAAATTTCAAAATTTCAAAATTTCAAAATTTCAAAATTTCAAAATTTCAAAATTTCAAAATTTCAAAATTTCAAAATTTCAAAATCTCAAAATTTCAAAATTTCAAAATTTCAAAATTTCAAAATTTCAAAATTTCAAAATTTCAAAATTTCAAATTTCAAAATTTCAAAATTTCAAAATTTCAAATTTTCAAAATTTCAAAATTTCAAAATTTCAAAATTTCAAAATTTCAAAATTTCAAAATTTCAAAATTTCAAAAATTCAAAATTTCAAAATCTCAAAATTTCAAAATCTCAAAATTTCAAATATTCAAATTTCAAAATTTCAAAACTAAGAATTTCAAAATTTCAAAATTTCAAAATTTCAAAATTTCAAAATTTCAAAATTTCAAAATTTCAAAATTTCAAAATTTCAAAATTTCAAAATTTCAAAATTTCAAAATTTCAAAATTTCAAAATTTCAAAATTTCAAAATTTCAAAATTTCAAAATTTCAAAATTTCAAAATTTCAAAATTTCAAAATTTCAAAATTTCAAATTTCAAAATTTCAAAATTTCAAAATTTCAAAATTTCAACATTTCAAAATCTCAAAATTTCAAAATTTCAAAATTTCAAAATTCCAAAATTTCAAAATTTCAAAATTTCAAAATTTCAAAATTTCAAAATTTCAAAATTTCAAAATTTCAAAATTTCAAAATTTCAAAATTTCAAATTTCAAAATTTCAAAATTTCAAAATTTCAAAATTTCAAAATTTCAAAATTTCAAAATTTCAAAATTTCAAAATTTAAAATTTCAAAATTTCAAAATTCCAAAATTTCAAAATTTCAAAATTTCAAAATTTCGAAAATTCAAAATTTCAAAATCTCAAAATTTCAAAATCTCAAAATTTCAAAATATTCAAATTTCAAAATTTCAAAACTAAGAATTTCAAAATTTCAAAATTTCAAAATTTCAAATTTCAAAATTTCAAAATTTCAAAATTTCAAAATTTCAAAATTTCAAAATTTCAAAATTTCAAAATTTCAAAATTTCAAAATTTCAAAATTTCAAAATTTCAAAATTTCAAGATTTCAAGATTTCAAAATTTCAAAATTTCAAAATTTCAAAATTTCAAAATTTCAAAATTTCGAAATTTCAAAATTTCAAAATTTCAAAATTTCAAAATTTCAAAATTTTAAAATTTCAAAATTTCAAAATTTCAAAATTTTAAATTAAAAATTTCAAAATTTCAAAATTTCAAAATTTCAAAATTTCAAAATTTCAAAATTTCAAATTTCAAAATTTAAGAATTTCAAAATTTCAAAATTTCAAAATTTCAAAATTTCAAAATTTTAAAATTTCAAAATTTCAAAATTTAAAATTTCAAAATTTTAAATTTCAAAATTTCAAAATTTCAAAATTTCAAAATTTAAGAATTTCAAAATTTCAAAATTCAAAATTTCAAAAACTCAAAATTTCAAAATTTCAAAATTTCAAATTTTAAAAATTTCAAAATTTCAAAATTTCAAAATTTAAAATTTCAAAATTTCAAAATTTCAAAATTTCAAAATTTCAAAATTTCAAAATTAAGAATTTCAAAATTTCAAAATTTCAAAATTTCAAAATTTCAAAATTTCAAAATTTTAAAATTTCAAAATTTTAAAAATTCAAAATTTCAAAATCTCAAAATTTCAAAATTTCAAAATCTCAAAATTTCAAAATATTCAAATTTCAAAATTTCAAAACTAAGAATTTCAAAATTTCAAAATTTCAAAATTTCAAAATTTCAAAATTTCAAAATTTCAAAATTTCAAAATTTCAAGATTTCAAAATTTCAAAATTTCAAAATTTCAAAATTTCAAAATTTCAAAATTTCAAAATTTCAAAATTTCAAAATTTCAAAATTTCAAAATTTCAAAATTACCAAATTTCAAAATTTTAAAATCTCAAAATTTCAAATATTCAAATTTCAAAATTTCAAAACTAAGAATTTCAAAATATCAAAATTTCAAAATTTCAAAATTTCAAAATTTCAAAATTTCAAAATTCAAAATTTCAAAATTTCAAAATTTAAGAATTTCAAAATTTCAAAATTTAAAAATTTCAAAATTTTAAAATTTCAAAATTTCAAAATTTAAAATTTCAAAATTTCAAAATTTCAAATTTCAAAATTTCAAAATTTCAAAATTTCAAAATTTCAAAATTTCAAAATTTCAAAATTTCAAAATTTCAAAATTTAAGAATTTATTTAAGAATTTCAAAATTTAAAAAATTCAAAATTTCAAAAACTCAAAATTTCAAAATTTCAAAATTTCAAATTTTAAAAATTTCAAAATTTCAACATTTCAAAATCTCAAAATTTCAAAATTTCAAAATTTCAAAATTTCAAAATTTCAAAATTTCAAAATTTCAAATTTCAAAATTTCAAAATTTCAAAATTTCAAAATTTCAAAATTTCAAAATTTCAAAAATTTCAAAATTTCAAAATTTCAAAATTTCAAAATTTCAAAATTTCAAAATTTCAAAATTTCAAAATTTCAAAATTTCAAAATTTCAAAATTTCAAAATTTCAAAACTTCAAAATTTCAAAATTTCAAATTTCAAAAATTCAAAATTTCAAAATTTCAAAATTTCAAAATTTCAAAATTTCAAAATTTCAAAATTTCAAAATTTCAAAATTTCAAAATTTCAAAATTTCAAAATTTCAAAATTTCAAAATTCAAAATTTCAAAATTTCAAAATTTCAAAATTTCAAAATTTCAAAATTCCAAAATTTCAAAAATTCAAAATTTCAAAATCTCAAAATTTCAAAATTTCAAAATCTCAAAATATAAAAATTTTCAAATTTCAAAATTTCAAAATTTTAAAACTAAGAATTTCAGAATTTAAAATCTCAAAATTTCAAAATTTCAAAATTTCAAAATTTCAAAATTTCAAAATTTCAAAATTTCAAAATTTCAAAATTTCAAAATTTCAAAATTTCAAATTTCAAAATTTCAAAATTTCAAAATTTCAAAATTTCAAAATTTCAAAATTTCAAAATTTCAAAATTTCAAAATTTCAAAATTTCAAAATTTCAAAATTTCAAAATTTCAAAATTTCAAAATTTCAACATTTCAAAATCTCAAAATTTCAAATTTCAAAATTTCAAAATTTCAAAATTTCAAAATTTCAAAATTTTAAAATTTCAAAATTTCAAAATTTCAAAATTTCAAAATTTCAAAATTTCAAAATTTCAAAATTTCAAAATTTCAAAATTTCAAAATTTCAAAATTTCAAAATTTATTTCAAAATTTAAAAATTTCAAAATTTCAAAATTTCAAAACTTCAAAATTTCAAAATTTCAAAATTTCAAAAATTCAAAATTTCAAAATTTCAAAATTTCAAAATTTCAAAATTTCAAAATTTCAAAATTTCAAAATTTCAAAATTTCAAAATTTCAAAATTTCAAAATTTCAAAATTTCAAAATTTCAAAATTTCAAAAATTTCAAAATTTCAAAATTTCAAAATTTCTAAATTTCAAAATTTCAAAATTTCAAAATTTCAAAATTTCAAAATTTCAAAATTTCAAAATTTCAAAATTTCAAAATTTCAAAATTTCAAAATTTTAAAATTTCAAAATTTCAAAATTTCAAAATTTCAAAATTTCAAAATTTAAAATTTCAAAATTTCAAAATTTCAAAATTTCAAAATTTCAAAATTTCAAAATTTTAAAATTTCAAAATTTCAAAATTTCAAAATTTCAAAATTTCAAAATTTCAAAATTTCAAAATTTAAGAATTTCTAAATTTCAAAAATTCAAAATTTCAAAATTTCAAATTTCAAAATTTCAAAATTTCAAAATTTCAAAATTTAAGAATTTCAAAATTTCAAAAATTCAAAATTTCAAAATTTCAAAATTTCAAAATTTCCAAATTCAAAATTTCAAAATTTCAAAATTTCAAAATTTCAAAATTTCAAATTTCAAAATTTCAAAATTTCAAAATTTCAAAATTTCAAAATTTCAAAATATCAAAATTTCAAAATTTCAAAATTTCAAAATTTCAAAATTTCAAAATTTCAAAATTTCAAAATTTCAAAATTTCCAAATTTCAAAATTTCAAATTTCAAAATTTAAAATTTCAAAATTTCAAAATTTCAAAATTTCAAAATTTCAAAATTTAAAATTTCAAAATTTCAAAATTTCAAAATTTCAAATTTCAAAATTTCAAAATTTCAAAATTTCAAAATTTCAAAATTTCAAAATTTCAAAATTCAAAATTTCAAATTTCAAAATTTCAAAATTTCAAAATTTCAAAATTTCAAAATTTCAAATTTCAAAATTTCAAAATTTCAAAATTTCAAAATTTCAAAATTTCAAAATTTCAAAATTTCAAAATTTCAAAATTTCAAAATTTCAAAATTTCAA
>CATPCP010000003.1:5000-15000 GCA_955652365.1 Eristalinus aeneus
CAACACGCGAAAACAACAACTTTACTATCCTAAACTGACTCAAGTAATAACGAAGATCATAAACAATTGCGATATCTGTCAGAAAGCTAAATATGAGAGAAAACCTATACAAGAGAAATTCAAATTAAC
This sequence comes from Eristalinus aeneus, assembly GCA_955652365.1. Taxonomy (NCBI): domain Eukaryota; kingdom Metazoa; phylum Arthropoda; class Insecta; order Diptera; family Syrphidae; genus Eristalinus; species Eristalinus aeneus. The sequence goes on from CATPCP010000003.1 coordinate 5,130, forward strand.
AGAGACCCCTAAGCAGCCTAATGAAGTAATCCACATGGTTATTTACCACTTTCACAAACACACTTATTTTTAACGATAATTGATAAATTAACAAAGAAAGGGTATGTGTACAGACTTGAAAGTAAAAATCATATTCACCAAACGGACTCTATCACTGAACATTTGGCTAGGGTAGGTTCACCTAAAAAAATTATCACAAATAATGAGTACAACACATCTTACTTTAATGATTACCTTAGAGAATAAAATATTGACGTACAATACATTAAACCAAACTCAATACTACTACAATAGCAGAGATTTTACTTACCATGAATCAGGAAGAATCGGTAATTACCAGGATGTTGAGAGCTTTTCAAATTTATAATAAAAGGTATCATACAACAATCGGAATGTCACCAGAACAGGTCCAACAAACAAAAATAGAAACAGTGGTAAAAAGGCTTAGAGACAGGAAAACGAACGTAATAAACAAAAGAAATCAAGACAGAGAAGATTATACAGAGACGAGACGAATAGGATATATAAAAAATTATAAACATCTAAGGCATAAGAACGAATCAAATTTTAGATTGAAAAACCTAGATAGAGTACATACAACAAATATTAAAGGCCCAAGGAAATTTGCAGATACTCCTACCGATGCTAATATTCCTTATGATGACAATCAACCTAGAACAAGCGGCATTAGTAATAACACCCATCGAAAGTAACAACGGATTTACAACGATCGATGTGGGTGAAGGAGAAATCGTCAACCAAACCCAGACGATTCTACACATTATAAACTTAGATAGCTTTATGGAAACTGGTTTTTCGGTACAATATATAATCAAGATCTAGTTGGAATCGAGGAACATCTAAGGGTCACCTACAATAATAATCAAAATGCAATACAGGAAATGAATAAGCAAATTAAAATTAATACACAATTAGAAGAAAACTTGAAAATATTCAAAAGTTAGTAATAAAAAATAAAAGAGAAGAAATAGAACGATGCCAGAATGAGAGTCAACGGCTCCACGAAGGGTCTATCTCTCAAAAGATCGCCAAGAGAGATAGCAAAGGTCATGTCAACTATGACATGAGGGGTGAGATGGCGACTTGTGCCAATATAATCAGGCACGCGAGCTAAGTATTGGTCATAATACCATACTTTAATGCGATATTGCTTGTGTTCACACATTTCGTCATTGACTCATTACATTGGGCAGTGCAAAACAGAAAGTTGACATAATCACTTTTATGTTGATCATTAAAGTGACAATGTCCGGGAATGAAAAACTAAACCAATGCATTCGGTTAACCTATTGGGAAATAAGAATGCATTGGGTGACGAATTGTGAAATGGGAACACAAGCAAAGGAATTGCCAACTCCAGAATGTTGCGGAAGTAGGTGAAGAAATTCTTCTGTTTGGATATACCTTCTTCGGCATTCGTAGATTTTTGTAAATTAGTTGTAAGAATAACTCACCAATGAATAGTACGGTGCAGCCCAGTTAAAGACAGCGGCCATATTATTTAAAAATAGTAAAATATTGTAGACTCTTATAATAGATAAGAAATAATAAAAGTTCTTAGCAAAAAACAGAATAAGTCTGCAAATATTAATGTGGCGCAGTCGTAATACGTAACCTTGTAAAGTTAAGTTAAAACAAAGAGTTAGGAAAAATCTTAGGAACCCAGGAAGTAGTGTTAGAAATAATGTAGTCATAAGTAGCAGAACTTCTGGGAACATTGGAAACAATAATAATTACCATCCGAATGTGGTAATAATAATAATAATAATAATAATAATAATAATAATAATAATAATAATAATAATAATAATAATAATAATAATAATAATAATAATAATAATAATAATAATAATAATAATAATAATAATAATAATAATAATAATAATGTTTGAGATTGCTTTATAACATTATTTTCCTTTTTTTGGCGATACTGTAGAATGTACATTCACCCTAAGCTTTAATGACTATCTTATCTACTACCGTTCCTAATTGCTTGCAAATAATCTAGTACATTTCCCTATTTCCATAAGTATAAATTGTTCGCTATCTCTTCCTGTTTTTCTTCTTGGTCTCTGGTATTGATCGCGTTAAGATGGAGCACGTTGTAAATATTTCTATTGTTAAATAAACTAATTTAAGGAAAAATAAAATATTGTTGAAGTTTCCCATACATAGTTTTTGGTGCCTCCTGTGAGGAATTGCCCGTTTGATTGAGGATCTCGCAAACGCGGTCAGATCACATTTTAACTTTTGTACAGTGCTGTGAACAACGTGTCTCCATTTTCGTGAACTTTTACAAATCTTCTGTTCCCACAATGGCGGAATTAAATCAAAGATTGGCTGCAGTCACAGCTATTAACCGCATTAGTGAACGTGTGCGTGGTGCAACATCGGCTCAGTGTGACGTTCTCCAAATCGAGCAGGAACTTAGAACAATTGAAAAACATTACACTCGTTTCGTACAACACCATGAGTGTTTGGTTGGTGCAGCTGAGAGTGACGCGCTATCTACACATGATCTGTTATGGGCACAGGTGGAGGATACATATAACCAGACGTGCGTCGCCCTCAATCGAATGCTGTTGCAGTACAGAGCCCCCGCGCCCCCCTCTACAGCGTTTGACTCGGCGAAATCGCCAGATGCGAATTCCGCGCTTACCTTCGATTTCAAATTAGATCCAGTATCGATCCCAGAATTTGATGGCTCCTATGCAAACTGGCTTGCATTCAAGGACCTGTTTGAGACGCTGGTACACAATGCGGAATTCTCGGAGGCATACAAACTTACCAAACTGCGACAAGCCGTTAGCTCCAGCGTAGTGCCGTTAATTGGTGGACTGTACTCCGGTGGGTATGAAGAAGTGTGGACAGCCCTGAAAAATCGCTTCGACAACAAGAAACTATTGGCCGAAATCCATGTCTCGCGCTTCCTTAACATGAAGGCGGCCACAGAGGAGACTGCAAAAGCGTTGCTGGCCGTAGTGGACACCGTGCAGGAGTCTTTACGTGCACTCAGGGTCATGAAGCTTCCTGTCGACCAGTGGGATGCCCTAGCGGTGCCAATTGTGATATCCAAGTTACCTGGCATCACACGACGAGAATGGAACATGCATTGTGACTCCAACCAGATCCCAGTGTTACACGACCTACTTACATTTCTGGAGAAGAGAGCTCATAGTCTCTCTACAGAGATTATCCGCAACACGCAGAGTGCGGACTTGCCATCGACTAAACAACGTCCAAGACATCAGAGTGCTGTCAAATCCTATGTGGTTGCCGCCGAAAACTCAAAGTGTTGCTACTGCCAGGGTCCACATAGGATCTCCCGATGTCAGACTCTCATGTCATTGAAACCGGAACAACGTTTCGAGGCATTGCAGAATTCCGGTTTATGCTTCAATTGTCTGAAGAGCGGACATACATCAAAGCAGTGTTCGTCAGGTGGATGTCGTCAGTGTGGTCGCCAACACCACACCATGTTTTGCCGTAATAGCAGTAGTCAATCTTTGGCTACGTCAGCAGCAGCAGCGCCATCGAAAGTCTCAGCACCTGCGCCAGTAGTTAGCCATCATCCTTTGTGACTAACCGATTCAGTGACAACATGCATAACCCGAGGCGATCAGACGATATTGCTTGCAACAGCGCGTGCTTATGCCAGTGGTGATACGTTACAACAGCGCCTAGCTCGTATCCTCTGCGATCCTGGATCGCAGAACCAAGTGTGACGTGGCTGTCGAAGGTATTGGTTCATTCGCTCATACGCGCACTCGAGGCAGTGTTTCACTTAAGCTGACATCCACTTACGGAGCCTTTTCATTGGACATTAACGCCTTTGTTATTTCTTCGATTACGTCAACGACCCCAGCGGTGCATGTCGACATTACCAAGTGGCAACATTTGTCTGGACTGGATTTAGCTGACCCGCATTTTGGTACACCTGGTGGAATAGACCTTCTCATCGGATCAGATGTCTGGGGTTTGGTGGTCAAAGGCGACATTATCTATGGCAAGCAAGATGAACCACACGCACAACGTACCCAATTCGGATGGGTTGTTTTTGGTCCAGCCTCAATAGCACCCGGACCAGCGCCAGCTATCCGCACTTTCCGTGCTCAGGTGTCTGAGAGTGAGCTCAATTTGGAAGAGCTCGTCCGCAAGTTTTGGAAGTTGGAAGAAGTGCCCGAGGATCCGAGGTCCTTTCGATGGTGAATGTGAACGGTTCTTTGTAACAACTCACTCTCGAACCAGCGAGGGACGTTACATTGTTCGCATTCCATTCTCCAGTACTGCCCCACAGCTTGGAGACTCGATGAGATGTGCATTGCGGCAGTTTCATTCTCTTGAGCGTCGATTGACAGCAGACTTGGAATTAAAGGCGAAATACATTGCCTTTATGCGTGAATACGCAGATCTCGGACATATGGAGTATGTTGCTCAACCTGGAGAAGACGAAGGTGGTTACTATATTCCACACCATGCTGTGACTTCCAAGTTCCGAGTTGTATTTAACGCATCCGCTCGTACCAGTAATGGAGTCTCATTGAATGATACGCAATTGGTTGGGCCTACAGTACAGGACTCTTTGCTGAACATCATTTTCCGGTTTCGTCGTTTTCTCTTCGCTCTCACAGCAGACGTTGAGAAAATGTTTCGCCAGATACTGGTGGCTCCAGAACACCGTCGGTTCCAGCGCATCCTGTGGAGGGAGTCGCCGAAGAGGGACTTAGGCATTTACGAGCTGACGACGGTCACTTATGGGATGGCTTGTAGCCCATTCAATGCAGTGAGGACGTTACACCAGTGTGCATACGACAATTGTAGAGAGATAGTGGATCCGGTACAAGCTTTAGCAGCGCGGGACTCTATATTAAAATCATTCTACGTCGATGACTTTTTAACAAGTTGCAACTCCGCACAAGATGCAGTGCTATTGGCTACAAACGTCAACAAGATCTTGTCTGCCGGTCATTTTAAACTTCGTAAATGGAACTCGAACAGTCTACAAGTGATTTCTGACATCACAAGGGGAACAGCTTCAGCTTCTGAGCACATCATCAACCCGACATCTTGAGTGCTTGGACTAAGATGGGATCCAGCTAGTGACGAGTTGTTCTTCTCAGTAGGGATCGAACAACCGGGTAAATCCCCTACGAAGAGACGCATACTCAGCGAGGTGGCACAACTGTTCGATCCAACGGGACTGCTCGCACCGGTCATCATTACTGGTAAGATTCTCATTCAATCTCTTTGGTCAGCAGGTTTGACTTGGGACGCTCCTTTACCTCCGGAGCTACTTGAAACGTGGCTTACGTTCCGGAATGGACTGCAGGCGCTTAACCAACTTCGAGTGCAAAGGTGGCTTGGTATGTCCAGTGGGGAGGTTACCTCAATCCATGGCTTTTGTGATGCCAGTGCACGGGCATATGCAGCTGTTTTCTATTTGAGAACTATTCGTCCGAACGAACCGGCTCATATCGCCTTACTCACTGCTCGCTCTAAGGTAGCTCCGCTCAAGGGCGCTACTATACCTCGGTTGGAGCTGTGCGCGGCGCATCTTTTGGCCTCAACACTCCAGAACGTTCGTGCTGCACTTGGACTAGAGAACGCCGAGTATCACCTTTGGTCGGACTCAAACATCGTGTTATGCTGGCTACGTAAACATCCAACTACGCTGAAGCCATACGTAGCAAATCGAGTTCGGCACATACAAGAATTAACCTCACCCGATCGATGGCATCATGTTTCATCAGAGCAGAGCAACTCGTGCAACATCGTTTGTGGCTACACGGACCAACTTGGTTGTTGGATGGCTCCTTCCCTACAAAGACTGACAGCAAATTGACAAGGGAAGAAGAAAGTACTCGGATGGACGAGGAGAAGATATTGGTGCAAAGTTTGGTCGCTACAGTTACATTGGAACTAACAACGAAACGACGAGATGGTCAGGTAATTTCAATCAACGAACGATTCAGCTCTATTCAGCGCCTACTTCACCCCGTGTCTTACATTTTGCGTTGGTTGCCGAGCCGTCGCCACCTACGTAGGAGGATAGTCGGTGCTGATGAATTAAACAACGCTTTGAGGGTCCTTCTGCGCATGGAGCAACACAATGCCTTCTCAACTGAGCTACATCAAATACGCAACAAAAATAACTTACCTCGCTCTAGCCGATTATTATCACTTAACCCCTACCTGGATGAAGATGGCCTCCTGCGCGTTGGTGGTCGTCTTAACAAAGCCTCCGTGCCATACGACTATCGCTTTCCCGTCATCTTACCTAAGGCTGGTGCTCTTACGTGGCTGGTTATTAAAGATGTCCATAACCGCACCCTCCATGGGGGTACACAACTCATGCTTCAGACTCTCCGACGACGTTTCTGGATTCTACATGGTCGACAAGCTGTGCGGAGTTTTATACACGAATGTATCATTTGTCGGCGCCACCGTGGAGCTACTCTTACGCAACAGATGGCTCCACTGCCCAGACACAGAGTAGTTGCTGCTCGTCCGTTCTTGGCCACGGGAGTTGACTACTGTGGTCCTTTCACGCTGCGCATTGGCACGAAGCGATCCAGAGCTACGGTGAAAACCTACCTGGCTATTTTCATATGTATGGTTACAAAGGCCGTACACATTGAAGTGGTGCATGATCTCTCATCGCAGGCCTTTTTGGACGCCTTTAGTAGATTTACCAGTCGACGCGGACCGTGTCAAGACCTCTACAGCGACAACGGGACAGCGTTTGTTGGTGCTAACCGGATGCTTCGAGAGGACTTAGCAGCCTGGACCAGTGAGCAGAATCAGCAAGCTCTGGCAAATTATGGTACGAGGTGGCATTTCATCACCCCGAGTGCTCCTCATCAGGGTGGACTTTGGGAAGCTGCAGTTAAGTCCGCAAAGCGACATTTGGTCCGGCTGGTTGGCGGACAACAACTGTGGTACAACCAATAGCATACGTTGGCAGTACGCATTGAGGCGTGCCTTAATTCCCGTCCGCTCATACCCTTACACGATGATCCGGAAGATAAATTCGCTCTAACACCAGCGGATTTTCTCATCGGCGCACCTCTCGTGGCCATTCCGGAGCCCAGCCTCACCGAAGTACCCCCCAATCGTCTCAAGCAATGGCAGTGGTTGCGGCAAACTCATCAACACTTTTGGAACCGTTGGAGTGACGAGTATTTGTCAACGTTGCAAACGAGAAGCAAGTGGCAGCAGCGCTCAGAAAAGATCAAGGTGGGTGACATCGTGATAATCCGGCATGAAAATCTTCCACCAACACAGTGGCGACTGGGCCGGATTACGAACCTCCATCCGGGCAGCGATGGCCTGGTTCGCAACGCAACAGTGAAGACGGCAAATGGAGTTTGTACTCGGGCTGTGCAGAAGCTATGCCGACTTGTGGAAACTTTTGAACCTGACGGTCCAACCGGGCAGGATGTTTGAGATTGCTTTATAACATTATTTTCCTTTTTTTGGCGATACTGTAGAATGTACATTCACCCTAAGCTTTAATGACTATCTTATCTACTACCGTTCCTAATTGCTTGGAAATAATCTAGTACATTTCACTATTTCCATAAGTATAAATTGTTCGCTATCTCTTCCTGTTTTTCTTCTTGGTCTCTGGTATTGATCGCGTTAAGATGGAGCACGTTGTAAATATTTCTATTGTTAAATAAACTAATTTAAGGAAAAATAAAATATTGTTGAAGTTTCCCATACAAATAATAATAATAATAATAATAATAATAATAATAATAATAATAATAATAATAATAATAATAATAATAATAATAATAATAATAATAATAATAATAATAATAATAATAATAATAATAATAATAATAATAATAATAATAATAATAATAATAATAATAATAATAATAATAATAATAATAATAATAATAATAATAATAATAATAATAATAATAATAATAATAATAATAATAATAATAATAATAATAATAATAATAATAATAATAATAATAATAATAATAATAATAATAATAATAATAATAATAATAATAATAATAATAATAATACTAATAATAATAATAATAATAATAATAATAATAATAATAATAATAATAATAATAATAATAATAATAATAATAATAATAATAATAATAATAATAATAATAATAATAATAATAATAATAATAATAATAATAATAATAATAATAATAATAATAATAATAATAATAATAATAATAATAATAATAATAATAATAATAATAATAATAATAATAATAATAATAATAATAATAATAATAATAATAATAATAATAATAATAATAATAATAATAATAATAATAATAATAATAATAATAATAATAATAATAATAATAGTAATAATAATATATTGATGCAACTAACTTCGCCATCGGTGCTGTCCTCACTCAAGACAAACAACCAGTGTGTTATATTTCAAGAACTCTTAACGATAATGAAAGAAACTACTTAGTAACAGATAAAGAGTTTCCAGCTATTGTGTGAAGTGTTTCTATATTAATACCATACCTTTGGGGGAACAAGTTCAAGATCACTACTGATCACTTGCCAATCAAATACCTCAAAAAAAATATAATGGGGCTGAATTCTCTCATTGTAATCAAATATGGTTACTTAAATTGCAATAGTTCGAGTACGAGATCGAATATCTCAAAGGGCAAGAGAATAAAATTGCAGATTTCTTCAGCAGGATTGAAGAAGAAAATATGGAAGTCAATCAATTGTCAGACTTTGAGACAGCCCATTCAGAAGCTGAAACACTACACATTCCTGTAAAAGAAGGGATAATCAATCTATATATGCAACAAATCATTGTAAGTTACGATAAGGAGCCAAAAACTGAGAACTTACATGGTAAAAGAATTGTTTATATTAGAGCAACGGACCCTATTGAAATAATAGTAAGCCAATTCAAAGAACTGACCCAAGGAACAATTGGAATTTTTACAGAAGTAAGAGAGATAGACTACAATAAAGTCCAACAGATAATTCGAAATCTATATGCAAAAAACAAAAAATTTAAGTTTGTGAAATTATTAAAGGGGGTAAGAAATTTAAAAACAGAGGATGGAACTAAAAAGCAGATATATCACATCAGAGAAAGTCAACACTCAGGAATCATAGAAACCTACAACACGCGAAAACAACAACTTTACTATCCTAAACTGACTCAAGTAATAACGAAGATCATAAACAATTGCGATATCTGTCAGAAAGCTAAATATGAGAGAAAACCGATGCAAGAGAAATTCAAATTAACAGAGACCCCTAAGCAGCCTAATGAAGTAATCCACATGGTTATTTACCACTTTCACAAACACACTTATTTTTAACGATAATTGATAAATTAACAAAGAAAGGGTATGTGTACAGACTGGAAAGTAAAAATCATATTCACCAAACGGACGCTATCACTGAACATTTGGCTAGGGTAGGTTCACCTAAAAAAATTATCACAAATAATGAGTACAACACATCTTACTTTAAGGATTCCTTAGAGAATAAAATATTGACGTACAATACATTAAACCAAACTCAATACTACTACAATAGCAGAGATTTTACTTACCATGAATCAGGAAGAATCGGTAATAACCAGGATGTTGAGAGCTTTTCATATTTATAATAAAAGGTATCATAAAACAATCGGAATGTCACCAGAACAGGTCCAACAAACAAAAATAGAAACAGTGGTAAAAAGGCTTAGAGACAGGAAAACGAACGTAATAAACAAAAGAAATCAAGACAGAGAAGATTATACAGAGACGAGACGAATAGGTTATATCAAAAATTATAAACATCTAAGGCATAAGAACGAATCAAATTTTAGATTGAA
>CATPCP010000003.1:22500-31329 GCA_955652365.1 Eristalinus aeneus
AATAATAATAATAATAATAATAATAATAATAATAATAATAATAATAATAATAATAATATAATAATAATAATAATAATAATAATAATAATAATAATAATAATAATAATAATAATAATAATAATAATAATAATAATAATAATAATAATAATAATAATAATAATAATAATAATAATAATAATAATAATAATAATAATAATAATAATAATAATAATAATAATAATAATAATAATATAATAATAATAATAATAATAATAATAATAATAATAATAATAATAATAATAATAATAATAATAATAATAATAATAATAATAATAATAATAATAATAATAATAATAATAATAATAATAATAATAATAATAATAATAATAATAATAATAATAATAATAATAATAATAATAATAATAATAATAATAATAATAATAATAATAATAATAATAATAATAATAATAATAATAATAATAATAATAATAATAATAATAATAATAATAATAATAATAATAATAATAATAATAATAATAATAATAATAATAATAATAATAATAATAATAATAATAATAATAATAATAATAATAATAATAATAATAATAATAATAATAATAATAATAATAATAATAATAATAATAATAATAATAATAATAATAATAATAATAATAATAATAATAATAATAATAATAATAATAATAATAATAATAATAATAATAATATAATAATAATAATAATAATAATAATAATAATAATAATAATAATAATAATAATAATAATAATAATAATAATAATAATAATAATAATAATAATAATAATAATAATAATAATAATAATAATAATAATAATAATAATAATAATAATAATAATAATAATAATAATAATAATAATAATAATAATAATAATAATAATAATAATAATAATAATAATAATAATAACATAATAATAATAATAATAATAATAATAATAATAATAATAATAATAATAATAATAATAGTAATAATAATAATAATAATAATAATAATAATAATAATAATAATAATAATAATAATAATAATAATAATAATAATAATAATAATAATAATAATAATAATAATAATAATAATAATAATAATAATAATAATAATAATAATAGTAATAATAATAATAATAATAATAATAATAATAATAATAATAATAATAATAATAATAATAATAATAATAATAATAATAATAATAATAATAATAATAATAATAATATTAATAATAATAATAATAATAATAATAATAATAATAATAATAATAATAATAATAATAATAATAATAATAATAATAATAATAATAATAATAATAATAATAATAATAATATAATAATAATAATAATAATAATAATAATAATAATAATAATAATAATAATAATAATAATAATAATAATAATAATAATAATAATAATAATAATAATAATAATAATAATAATAATAATAATAATAATAATAATAATAATAATAATAATAATAATAATAATAATAATAATAATAATAATAATAATAATAATAATAATAATAATAATAATAATAATAATAATAATAATAATAATAATAATAATAATAATAATAATAATAATAATAATAATAATAATAATAATAATAATAATAATAATAATAATAATAATAATAATAATAATAATAATAATAATAATAATAATAATAATAATAATAATAATAATAATAATAATAATATAATAATAATAATAATAATAATAATAATAATAATAATAATAATAATAATAATAATAATAATAATAATATAATAATAATAATAATAATAATAATAATAATAATAATAATAATAATAATAATAATAATAATAATAATAATAATAATAATAATAATAATAATAATAATAATAATAATAATAATAATAATAATAATAATAATAATAATAATAATAATAATAATAATAATAATAATAATAATAATAATAATAATAATAATAATAATAATAATAATAATAATAATAATAATAATAATAATAATAATAATAATAATAATAATAATAATAATAATAATAATAATAATAATAATAATAATAATAATAATAATAATAATAATAATAATAATAATAATAATAATAATAATAATAATAATAATAATAATAATAATAATAATAATAATAATAATAATAATAATAATAATAATAATAATAATAATAATAATATAATAATAATAATAATAATAATAATAATAATAATAATAATAATAATAATAATAATAATATAATAATAATAATAATAATAATAATAATAATAATAATAATAATAATAATAATAATAATAATAATAATAATAATAATAATAATAATAATAATAATAATAATAATAATAATAATAATAATAATAATAATAATAATAATAATAATAATAATAATAATAATAATAATAATAATAATAATAATAATAATAATAATAATAATAATAATAATAATAATAATAATAATAATAATAATAATAATAATAATAATAATAATAATAATAATAATAATAATAATAATAATAATAATAATAATAATAATAATAATAATAATAATAATAATAATAATAATAATAATAATAATAATATAATAATAATAATAATAATAATAATAATAATAATAATAATAATAATAATAATAATAATAATAATAATAATAATAATAATAATAATAATAATAATAATAATAATAATAATAATAATAATAATAATAATAATAATAATAATAATAATAATAATAATAATAATAATAATAATAATAATAATAATAATAATAATAATAATAATAATAATAATAATAATAATACTAATAATAATAATAATAATAATAATAATAATAATAATAATAATAATAATAATAATAATAATAATAATAATAATAATAATAATAATAATAATAATAATAATAATAATAATAATAATAATAATATAATAATAATAATAATAATAATAATAATAATAATAATAATAATAATAATAATAATAATAATAATAATAATAATAATAATAATAATAATAATAATAATAATAATAATAATAATAATATAATAATAATAATAATAATAATAATAATAATAATAATAATAATAATAATAATATAATAATAATAATAATAATAATAATAATATAATAATAATAATAATAATAATAATAATAATAATAATAATAATATAATATAATAATAATAATAATAATAATAATAATAATAATAATAATAATAATAATAATAATAATAATAATAATAATAATAATAATAATAATAATAATAATATAATAATAATAATAATAATAATAATAATAATAATAATAATAATAATAATAATAATAATAATAATAATAATAATAATAATAATAATAATAATAATAATAATAATAATAATAATAATAATAATAATAATAATAATAATAATATAATAATAATAATAATAATAATAATAATAATAATAATAATAATAATAATAATAATAATAATAATAATAATAATAATAATAATAATAATAATAATAATAATAATAATAATAATAATAATAATAATAATAATAATAATAATAATAATAATAATAATAATAATAATAATAATAATATAATAATAATAATAATAATAATAATAATAATAATAATAATAATAATAATAATAATAATAATAATAATAATAATAATAATAATAATAATAATAATAATAATAATAATAATAATAATAATAATAATAATAATAATAATAATAATAATAATATAATAATAATAATAATAATAATAATAATAATAATAATAATAATAATAATAATAATAATAATAATAATAATAATAATAATAATAATAATAATAATAATAATAATAATAATAATAATAATAATAATAATAATAATAATATTAATAATAATAATAATAATAATAATAATAATAATAATAATAATAATAATAATAATAATAATAATAATAATAATAATAATAATAATAATAATAATAATAATAATAATAATAATAATAATAATAATAATAATAATAATAATAATAATAATAATAATAATAATAATAATAATAATAATAAATAATAATAATAATAATAATAATAATAATAATAATAATAATAATAATAATAATAATAATAATAATAATAATAATAATAATAATAATAATAATAATAATAATAATAATAATAATAATAATAATAATAATAATAATAATAATAATAATAATAATAATAATAATAATAATAATAATAATAATAATAATAATAATAATAATAATAATAATAATAATAATAATAATAATAATAATAATAATAATAATAATAATAATAATAATAATAATAATAATAATAATAATAATAATAATAATAATAATAATAATAATAATAATAATAATAATAATAATAATAATAATAATAATAATAATAATAATAATAATAATAATAATAATAATAATAATAATAATAATAATAATAATAATAATAATAATAATAATAATAATAATAATAATAATAATAATAATAATAATAATAATAATAATAATAATAATAATAATAATAATAATAATAATAATAATAATAATAATAATAATAATAATAATAATAATAATAATAATAATAATAATAATAATAATAATAATAATAATAATAATAATAATAATAATAATAATAATAATAATAATAATAATAATAATAATAATAATAATAATAATAATAATAATAATAATAATAATAATAATAATAATAATAATAATAATAATAATAATAATAATAATAATAATAATAATAATAATAATAATAATAATAATAATAATAATAATAATAATAATAATAATAATAATAATAATAATAATAATAATAATAATAATAATAATAATAATAATAATAATAATAATAATAATAATAATAATAATAATAATAATAATAATAATAATAATAATAATAATAATAATAATAATAATAATAATAATAATATAATAATAATAATAATAATAATAATAATAATAATAATAATAATAATAATAATAATAATAATAATAATAATAATAATAATAATAATAATAATAATAATAATAATAATAATAATAATAATAATAATAATAATAATAATAATAATAATAATAATAATAATAATAATAATAATAATAATAATAATAATAATAATAATAATAATAATAATATAATAATAATAATAATAATAATAATAATAATAATAATAATAATAATAATAATAATAATAATAATAATAATAATAATAATAATAATAATAATAATAATAATAATAATAATAATAATAATAATAATAATAATAATAATAATAATAATAATAATAATAATAATAATAATAATAATAATAATAATAATAATAATAATAATAATAATAATAATAATAATAATAATAATAATAATAATAATAATAATAATAATAATAATAATAATAATAATAATAATAATAATAATAATAATAATAATAATAATAATAATAATAATAATAATAATAATAATAATAATAATAATAATAATAATAATATAATAATAATAATAATAATAATAATAATAATAATAATAATAATAATAATAATAATAATAATAATAATAATAATAATAATAATAATAATAATAATAATAATAATAATAATAATAATAATAATAATAATAATAATAATAATAATAATAATAATAATAATAATAATAATAATAATAATAATAATAATAATAATAATAATAATAATAATAATAATAATAATAATAATAATAATAATAATAATAATAATAATAATAATAATAATAATAATAATAATAATAATAATAATAATAATAATAATAATAATAATAATAATAATAATAATAATAATAATAATAATAATATAATAATAATAATAATAATAATAATAATAATAATAATAATAATAATAATAATAATAATAATAATAATAATAATAATAATAATAATAATAATAATAATAATAATAATAATAATAATAATAATAATAATAATAATAATAATAATAATAATAATAATAATAATAATAATAATAATAATAATAATAATAATAATATAATAATAATAATAATAATAATAATAATAATAATAATAATAATAATAATAATAATAATAATAATAATAATAATAATAATAATAATAATAATAATAATAATAATAATAATAATAATAATAATAATAATAATAATAATAATAATAATAATAATAATAATAATAATAATAATAATAATAATAATAATAATAATAATAATAATAATAATAATAATAATAATAATAATAATAATAATAATAATTAATAATAATAATAATAATAATAATAATAATAATAATAATAATAATAATAATAATAATAATAATAATAATAATAATAATAATAATAATAATAATAATAATAATAATAATAATAATAATAATAATAATAATAATAATAATAATAATAATAATAATAATAATAATAATAATAATAATAATAATAATAATAATAATAATAATAATAATAATAATAATAATAATAATAATAATAATAATAATAATAATAATAATAATAATAATAATAATAATAATAATAATAATAATAATAATAATAATAATAATAATAATAATAATAATAATAATAATAATAATAATAATATAATAATAATAATAATAATAATATAATAATAATAATAATAATAATAATAATAATAATAATAATAATAATAATAATAATAATAATAATAATAATAATAATAATAATAATAATAATAATAATAATAATAATAATAATAATAATAATAATAATAATAATAATAATAATAATAATAATAATAATAATAATAATAATAATAATAATAATAATAATAATAATAATAATAATAATAATAATAATAATAATAATAATAATAATAATAATAATAATAATAATAATAATAATAATAATAATAATAATAATAATAATAATAATAATAATAATAATAATAATAATAATAATAATAATAATAATAATAATAATAATAATAATAATAATAATAATAATAATAATAATAATAATAATAATAATAATAATAATAATAATAATAATAATAATAATAATAATAATAATAATAATAATAATAATAATAATAATAATAATAATAATAATAATAATAATAATAATAATAATAATAATATAATAATAATAATAATAATAATAATAATAATAATAATAATAATAATAATAATAATAATAATAATAATAATAATAATAATAATAATAATAATAATAATAATAATAATAATAATAATAATAATAATAATAATAATAATAATAATAATAATAATAATAATAATAATAATAATAATAATAATAATAATAATAATAATAATAATAATAATAATAATAATAATAATAATAATAATAATAATAATAATAATAATAATAATAATAATAATAATAATAATAATAATAATAATAATAATAATAATAATAATAATAATAATAATAATAATAATAATAATAATAATAATAATAATAATAATAATAATAATAATAATAATAATAATAATAATAATAATAATAATAATAATAATAATAATAATAATAATAATAATAATAATAATAATAATAATAATAATAATAATAATAATAATAATAATAATAATAATAATAATAATAATAATAATAATAATAATAATAATAATAATAATAATAATAATAATAATAATAATAATAATAATAATAATAATAATAATAATAATAATAATAATATAATAATAATAATAATAATAATAATAATAATAATAATAATAATAATAATAATAATAATAATAATAATAATAATAATAATAATAATAATAATAATAATAATAATAATAATAATAATAATAATAATAATATAATAATAATAATAATAATAATAATAATAATAATAATAATAATAATAATATAATAATAATAATAATAATAATAATAATAATAATAATAATAATAATAATAATAATAATAATAATAATAATAATAATAATAATAATAATAATAATAATAATAATAATAATAATAATAATAATAATAATAATAATAATAATAATAATAATAATAATAATAATAATAATAATAATAATAATAATAATAATAATAATAATAATAATAATAATAATAATAATAATAATAATAATAATAATAATAATAATAATAATAATAATAATAATAATAATAATAATAATAATAATAATAATAATAATAATAATAATAATAATAATAATAATAATAATAATAATAATAATAATAATAATAATAATAATAATAATAATAATAATAATAATAATAATAATAATAATAATAATAATAATAATAATAATAATAATAATATAATAATAATAATAATAATAATAATAATAATAATAATAATAATAATAATAATAATAATAATAATAATAATAATAATAATAATAATAATAATAATAATAATAATAATAATAATAATAATAATAATAATAATAATAATAATAATAATAATAATAATAATAATAATAATAATAATAATAATAATAATAATAATAATAATAATAATAATAATAATAATAATAATAATAATAATAATAATAATAATAATAATAATAATAATAATAATAATAATAATAATAATAATAATAATAATATAATAATAATAATAATAATAATAATAATAATAATAATAATAATAATAATAATAATAATAATAATAATAATAATAATAATAATAATAATAATAATAATAATAATAATAATAATAATAATAATAATAATAATAATAATAATAATAATAATAATAATAATAATAATAATAATAATAATAATAATAATAATAATAATAATAATAATAATAATAATAATAATAATAATAATAATAATAATAATAATAATTATAATA
>CATPCP010000005.1:0-51284 GCA_955652365.1 Eristalinus aeneus
ATTTTGAAATTTTGAAATTTTGAAATTTTGAAATTTTGAAATTTTGAAATTTTGAAATTTTGAAATTTTCAAATTCTGAAATTTTGAAATTTTGAAATTTTGAAATTTTGAAATTTTGATATTTTGAAATTTTGAAATTTTAAAATGTTGAAATTTTGAAATTTTGAAATTTTGAAATTTTGAAATTTTGAATTTGGAAATTTTGAAATTTTGAAATTTTGAAATTTTTAAATTTTTAAATTTTTAAATTTTTAAATTTTGAAATTTTGAAATTTTGAAATTTTGAAATTTTGAAATTTTGAAATTTTGAAATTTTGAAATTTTGAAATTTTGAAATTTTGAAATTTGAAATTTTGAAATTTTGAAACTTTGAAATTTTGAAATTTTGAAATTTTGAAATTTTGAAATTTTGAAATTTTGAAATTTTGGAATTTTGAAATTTTAAGATTTTGAAATTTTGAATTTTTGAAATTTTCAAATTTTGAAATTGTGAAATGTTGAAATTTTCAAATTTTTCAATTTTGAAATTTTGAAATTTTGAAATTTTGAAATTTAAAGATTTTGAAATTTTGAAATTTTGAAATTTTGAAATCTTGAAATTTTGAAATTTTGAAATTTTGAAATTTTGAAGTTTTGAAATTTTGAAATTTTGAAATTTTGAAATTTTGAAATTTTGAAATTTTAAAATTTTAAAATTTTGAAATTTTGAAATTTTGAAATTTTGGAATTTTGAAATTTTGAGATTTTGAAATTTTGAATTTTTGAAATTTTCAAATTTTAAAATTGTGAAATGTTGAAATTTTCAAATTTTTCAAATTTTGAAATTTTGAAATTTTGAAGTTCTGAAATTTTGAAATTTTAAAATTTTAAAATTTTGAAGTTTTGAAATTTAGAAATTGTGAAATTTTGAAGTTTTCAAATTTTGAAATTTTGAAATCTCAAAATTTTGAAATTTTGAAATTTTGAAATTTTGAAATTTTGAAATTTTGAAATTTAGAAATTTTGAAATTTTGAAATTTTAAAATTTTAAGATTTTAAAATTTTGAAATTTTGAATTTTTTGAATTTTGAAATTTTGAAATCTTGAAATTTTTAAATTCTGAAATTTTGAAATTTTGAAATTTTGGAATTTTGGAATTTTGAAATTTTGAAATTTTGAAATATTGAAATTTTGAAATTTTGAAATTTTGAAATTTTGGAATTTTGGAATTTGAAATTTTGGAATTTTGGAATTTTGAAATTTTGAAATTTTGAAATATTGAAATTTTGAAATTTTGAAATTTTGAAATTTTGGAATTTTGGAATTTTGAAATTTTGAAATTTTGAATTTTGAAATTTTGAAATTTTGAAATTTTGAAATTTTGAAATTTAGAAATTTTGAAATTTTGAAATTTTGAAATTTTGAAATTTTGAAATTTTGAAATTTTGAAATTTTGAAATTTTGAAATTTTGAAATTTTGAAATTTTGAAATCTTGAAATCTTGAAATTTTGAAATTTTGAAATTTGAAATTTTGAAATTTTGAAATTTTGAAATTTTGAACTGTTGAAATTTTGAAGTTTTGAAATTTTGAAACTTTGAAATTTTGAAATTTTGAAATTTTGAAATTTTGAAATTTTGAAATTTTGAAATTTTGAAATTTTGAAATTTTGAAATTTTGAAATCTTGAAATCTTGAAATTTTGAAATTTTGAAATTTTGAAATTTTGAAATTTTGAACTGTTGAAATTTTGAAGTTTTGAAATTTTAAAACTTTGAAATTTTGAAATTTTGAAATTTTGAAATTTTGAAATTTTAAAATTTTAAAATTTTGAAATTTTGAAATTTTAAAATTTTGAAATTTTGAAATTTTGAAATTTTGAAATTTTGAAATTTTGAAATTTTGAAATTTTGAAATTTTGAAATTTTTAATTTTTAAAATTTTCAGATTTTGAAATTGTGAAATGTTGAAATTTTCAAATTTCTAAATTTTAAAATTTTGAAATTTAAAAATTTTGAAATTTTAAAATTTTGAAATTTTGAATTTTGAAGTTTTGAAATTTTGAAATTTTGAAATTTCGAAATTTTGAAATTTTGAAATTTTGAAATTTTGAAATTTTGAAATTTTGAAATTTTGAAATTTTGAAATTTTGAAATTTTGAAATTATGAAATTTTGAAATTTTGAAATTTTGAAATTTGAAGTTTTGAAATTTTGATATCTTGAAATTTCTATATTTTCAAATTAAGAAATTTTCAAATTTTCAAATTTTGAAATTTTGAAATTTTGAAATTTTGAAATTTTTAAATTTTTAAATTTTGAAATTTTGAAATTTTGAGATTTTGAAATTGTGAAATTTTGAAATTTTAATAATTTGAACTTTTGACATTTTCAAATTTTGAAATTTTGAAATTTTAAAAGTTTGAAATTTTGAAATTTTGAAATTTTTAAATTTTGAAATTTTGAAATTTTGAAATTTTGAATTTTTAAAATTTTCAAATTTTGAAATTGTGAAATGATGAAATTTTCAAATTTCCAAATTTAAAATTTTGAAATTCTGAAATTTTGAAATTTTGAAATTTTGGAATTTTGAAATTTTGAAATTTTTAAATTTTTAAATTTTGAAATTTTTAAATTTTGAAATTTTGAAATTTTGAAATTTTGAAATTTTGAAATTTTGAAATTTTAAAATTTTGAAATTTTGAAATTTTGAAATTTTGAAATTTTGAAATTTTGAAATTTTGAAATTTGAAATTTTGATATTTTGAAATTTTGAAATTTTGAATATTTGAAATTTTCAAATTTTGAAATTGTAAAATGTTGAAAATTTGAAATTTTAAATTTTCAATTTTGAAATTTTGAAATTTTGAAATTTTGAAATTTTGAATTTTTGAAATTTTGAAATTTTGAAATTTTGAAATTTTGATACTTTGAAATTTTGAAATTTAAAAATTTTGAAATTTTGAAATTTTGAAATTTTGAAGTTTTGAAATTTTTAAATTTTTATATCTTGAAATTTCTATATTTTCAAATTAAGAAATTTTCAAATTTTCAAATTTTGAAATTTTAAAATCTTAAAATTTTGAAATTTTGAAATTTTAAAATTTTGAATTTTTTGAATTTTCAAATTTTGAAATCTTGAAATTTTGGAATTTTGAAAATTTAAATTTTTGAAATTTTGAAATTTCAAGGTTTCGATATTTTGAAATTTTAAAATTCTGAAATTTTGAAATTTTGAAATTTTGGAATTTTGAAATTTTGAAATTTTGAAATTTTGAAATTTTGAAATTTTGAAATTTTGAAATTTTTAAATTT
Source organism: Eristalinus aeneus (assembly GCA_955652365.1). Taxonomy (NCBI): domain Eukaryota; kingdom Metazoa; phylum Arthropoda; class Insecta; order Diptera; family Syrphidae; genus Eristalinus; species Eristalinus aeneus. The sequence continues at coordinate 3,291 of CATPCP010000005.1, forward strand.
TGAAATTTTGAAATTTTGAAATTTTGAAATTTTGAAATTTTGAAATTTTGAAATTTTGAAATTTTGAAATTTTGAAATTTTATAATTTTGAAATTTTGAAATTTTGAAATTTTGATATTTTGAAATTTTGAAATTTTGAAATTTTGAAATTTTGAAATTTTGAAATTTTGAAATTTTGAATTTTTGAAATTTTGAAATTTTGAAATTTTGAAATTTTGATACTTTGAAATTTTGAAGTTTTGAAATTTTGATATCTTGAAATTTCTATATTTTCAAATTAAGAAATTTTCAAATTTTGAAATTTTGAAATTTTGAAATTCTAAAATTTTGAAATTTTGAAATTTTGGAATTTTTGGAATTTTGAAATTTTGAAAGTTTGGAATTTTGAAATTTTGAAATTTTGGAATTTTGAAATTTTGAAATTTTGAAATTTTGAAATTTTGAAATTTTGAAATTTTGAAATTTTGAAATTTTGAAATTTTGAAATTTTGAAATTTTGAAATTTTGAAATTTTGAAATTTTGAAATTTTGAAATTTTGAAATTGTGAAATTTTGAAATTTGGAAATTTTGAAATTTTGAAATTTTGAAATTTTGAAATTTTGAAATTTTGAAATTTTGAAATTTTGAAATTTTGATATTTTGATATTTTGAAATTTTGAAGTTTTGAAATTTTGATATCTTGAAATTTCTATTTTTTCAAATTAAGAAATTTTAAAATTTTCAAATTTTGACATTTTGAAATTTTGAAATTTTAAAATTTTAAAATCTTAAAATTTCAAAATTTGAAATTTTGAAATTTTGAAATTTTGAAATTTTGAAATTTTGAATTCTTGTGATTTTGAAATTTTGAAGTTTTGAAATCTTGAAATTTTGAAAATTTATATTTTGAAATTTTGAAATTTCAAGATTTCGAAATTTTGAAATTTTGAAATTCTGAAATTTTGAAATTTTGAAATTTTGAAATTTTGAAATTTTGAAATTTTGGCATTTTGAAATTTTGAAATTTTGAAATTTTGAAATTGTGAAATTTTGAAATTTTTATATTTTGAAATTTTGACATTTTCAAATTTTGAAATTTTCAAATTTTGAAATTTTAAAATTTTGAAATTTTAAAAGTTTGAAATTTTGAAATTTTAAAATTTTGAAATTTTGAAATTTTAAAATTTTGAAATTGTGAAATTTTAAAATTTTAAAATTTTAAAATTTTGAATTCTTGTGATTTTGAAATTTTGAAGTTTTGAAATCTTGAAATTTTGAAAATTTATATTTTTGAAATTTTGAAATTTCAAGATTTCGAAATTTTGAAATTTTGAAATTCTGAAATTTTGAAATTCTGAAATTTTGAAATTTTGAAATTTTGAAATTTTGAAATTTTGAAATTTTGAAATTTTGAATTTTTAAAATTTTCAAATTTTGAAATTGTGAAATGTTGAAATTTTCAAATTTCCAAATTTTAAAATTTTGAAATTCTGAAATTTTGAAATTTTGAAATTTTGAAATTTTGAAATTTTGAAATTTTGAAATTTTGAAATTTTGAAATTTTGAAATTTTGAAATTTTGAAATTTTGAAATTTTGAAATTTTGAAATTTTGAAATTTTGAAATTTTGAAATTTTGAAATTTTGAAATTTTGAAATTTTGAAAGTTTGAAATTTTGAAATTTTGAAATTTTGAAATTTTGAAATTTTGAAATTTTGAAATTTTGAAATTTTGAAATTTTGAAATTTTGAAATTTTGAAATTTTGAAATTTTGAAATTTTGAAATTTTGAGATTTTGAAATTTTGAAATTTTAAAATTTTGAAATTTTGAAATTTTGAAATTTTGAAATTTTGAAATTTTGAAATTTTGAAATTTTGAAAGTTTGAAATTCTGAAATTTTGAAATTTTGAAATTTTGAAATTTTGAAATTTTGAAATTTTGAAATTTTGAAATTTTGAAATTTTGAAATTTTGAAATTTTGAAATTTTGAAATTTTGAAATTTTGAAATTTTGAAATTTTGAAATTTTGAAATTTTGAAATTTTGAAATTTTATAATTTTGAAATTTTGAAATTTTGAAATTTTGAAATTTTAAAATTTTGAAATTTTGAAATTTTGAAATTTTGAAATTTTGAAATTTTGAAATTTTGAAATTTTGAAATTTTGAAATTTTGAAATTTTGAAATTTTGAAATTTTGAAATTTTGAAATTTTGAAATTTTGAAATTTTGAAATTTTGATATTTTGAAATTTTGAAGTTTTGAAATTTTGAAATTTTGAAATTTTCAAATTTTGAAATTGTAAAATGTTGAAGTTTTCAAATTTTTAAATTTTGAAATTTTCAAATTTTGAAATTGTGAAATTTTGAAATTTTGAAATTTTGAAATTTTGAAATTTTGAAATTTTGAAATTTTGAAATTTTGAAATTTTGAAATTTTGAAATTTTGAAATTTTGAAATTTTGAAATTTTGAAATTTTGAAATTTTGAAATTTTGAAATTTTGAAATTTTGAAATTTTGAAATTTTGAAATTTTGAAGTTTTGAAATTTTGAAATTTTTATATCTTGAAATTTCTATATTTTCAAATTAAGAAATTTTCAAATTTTAAAATTTTGAAATTTTAAAATCTTAAAATTTTCAAATTTTGAAATTTTAAAATTTTGAATTTTTTGAATTTTCAAATTTTGAAATCTTAAAATTTTGGAATTTTGAAAATTTAAATTTTTGAAATTTTGAAATTTCAAGATTTCGAAATTTTGAAATTTTGAAATTCTGAAATTTTGAAATTTTGAAATTTTGGAATTTTAAAATTTTGAAATTTTGAAATTTTGAAATTTTGAAATTTTGAAATTTTGAAATTTTGAAATTTTGAAATTTTGAAATTTTGAAATTTTGAAATTTTGAAATTTTGAAATTTTGAAATTTTGAAATTTTGAAATTTTGAAATTTTATAATTTTGAAATTTTGAAATTTTGAAATTTTGAAATTTTGAAATTTTGAAATTTTGAAATTTTGAAATTTTGAAATTTTGAAATTTTGAAATTTTGAAATTTTGAAATTTTGAAATTTTGAAATTTTGAAATTTTGAAATTTTGAAATTTTGAAATTTTGAAATTTTGATATTTTGAAATTTTGAAGTTTTGAAATTTTGATATCTTGAAATTTCTATATTTTCAAATTAAGAAATTTTGAAATTTTGAAATTTTGAAATTTTGACATTTTGAAATTTTGAAATTTTAAAATTTTAAAATTTTAAAATTTTGAAATTTTGAAATTTTGAAATGTTGAAATTTTGAATTCTTGTGATTTTGAAATTTTGAAGTTTTGAAATCTTGAAATTTTGAAAATTTATATTTTTTAAATTTTGAAATTTCAAGATTTCGAAATTTTGAAATTTTGAAATTCTGAAATTTTGAAATTTTGAAATTTTGGAATTTTTGGAATTTTGAAATTTTGAAATTTTGGAATTTTGAAATTTTGAAATTGTGAAATTTTGAAATTTTGAAATTGTGAAATTTTAAAATTTTGAAATTTTGAAATTTTGAAATTTTGAAATTTTGAAATTTTGAAATTTTGAAATTTTGAAATTTTGAAATTTTGAAATTTTGAAATTTTGATATTTTGATATTTTGATATTTTGAAATTTTGAAGTTTTGAAATTTTGATATCTTGAAATTTCTATTTTTTCAAATTAAGAAATTTTCACATTTTGAAATTTTGAAATTTTGACATTTTGAAATTTTGAAATTTTAAAATTTTAAAATTTTAAAATTTTAAAATTTTGAAATTTTGAAATTTTGAATTCTTGTGATTTTGAAATTTTGAAGTTTTGAAATCTTGAAATTTTGAAAATTTATATTTTTGAAATTTTGAAATTTCAAGATTTCGAAATTTTGAAATTTTGAAATTCTGAAATTTTGAAATGTTGAAATTTTGAATTCTTGTGATTTTGAAATTTTGAAGTTTTGAAATCTTGAAATTTTGAAAATTTATATTTTTGAAATTTTGAAATTTCAAGATTTCGAAATTTTGAAATTTTGAAATTCTGAAATTTTGAAATTTTGAAATTTTGAAATTTTGAAATTTTGAAATTTTGGAATTTTGGCATTTTGAAATTTTGAAATTTTGAAATTGTGAAATTTTTATATTTTGAAATTTTGACATTTTCAAATTTTGAAATTTCCAAATTTTGAAATTTTCAAGTTTTGAAATTTTAAAAGTTTGAAATTTTGAAATTTTAAATTTTTGAAATTTTGAAATTTTGAAATTTTGAAATTGTGAAATTTTGAAATTTTGAAATTTTGAAATTTTGAAATTTTGAAATTTTGAAATTTTGAAATTTTGAAATTTTGAAATTTTGAAATTTTGAAATTTTGAAATTTTGAAATTTTGAAATTTTGAGATTTTGAAATTTTGAAATTTTGAAATTTTGAAATTTTGAAATTTTGAAATTTTGAAATTTTGAAATTTTGAAATTTTGAAATTTTGAAATTTTGAAATTTTGAAATTTTGAAATTTTGAAATTTTGAAACTTTGAAATTTTGAAATTTTGAAAATTTGAAATTTTGAAATTTTGAAATTTTGAAATTTTGAAATTTTGGAATTTTGAAATTTTAAGATTTTGAAATTTTGAATTTTTGAAATTTTCAAATTTTGAAATTGTGAAATGTTGAAATTTTCAAATTTTTCAAATTTTGAAATTTTGAAATTTTGAAATTTTGAAATTTAAAGATTTTGAAATTTTGAAATTTTGAAATTTTGAAATCTTGAAATTTTGAAATTTTGAAATTTTGAAGTTTTGAAATTTTGAAATTTTGAAATTTTGAAATTTTGAAATTTTGAAATTTTGAAATTTTAAAATTTTAAAATTTTGAAATTTTGGAATTTTGAAATTTTGAGATTTTGAAATTTTGAATTTTTGAAATTTTCAAATTTTAAAATTGTGAAATGTTGAAATTTTCAAATTTTTCAAATTTTGAAATTTTGAAATTTTGAAGTTCTGAAATTTTGAAATTTTAAAATTTTAAAATTTTGAAGTTTTGAAATTTAGAAATTGTGAAATTTTGAAGTTTTCAAATTTTGAAATTTTGAAATCTCAAAATTTTGAAATTTTGAAATTTTGAAATTTTGAAATTTAAAGATTTTGAAATTTTGAAATTTTGAAATTTTGAAATTTTGAAATTTTGAAATTTTGAAATTTTGAAATTTTGAAATTTTGAAATTTTGAAAGTTTGAAATTTTGAAATTTTGAAATTTTGAAATTTTGAAATTTTGAAATTTTGAAATTTTGAAATTTTGAAATTTTGAAATTTTGAAATTTTGAAATTTTGAAATTTTGAGATTTTGAAATTTTGAAATTTTAAAATTTTGAAATTTTGAAATTTTGAAATTTTGAAATTTTGAAATTTTGAAATTTTGAAAGTTTGAAATTCTGAAATTTTGAAATTTTGAAATTTTGAAATTTTGAAATTTTGAAATTTTGAATATTTGAAATTTTCAAATTTTGAAATTGTAAAATGTTGAAGTTTTCAAATTTTTAAATTTTGAAATTTTCAAATTTTGAAATTGTGAAATTTTGAAATTTTGAAATTTTGAAATTTTGAAATTTTGAAATTTTGAAATTTTGAAATTTTGAAATTTTGAAATTTTGAAATTTTGAAATTTTGAAGTTTTGAAATTTTGAAATTTTTATATCTTGAAATTTCTATATTTTCAAATTAAGAAATTTTCAAATTTTAAAATTTTGAAATTTTAAAATCTTAAAATTTTCAAATTTTGAAATTTTAAAATTTTGAATTTTTTGAATTTTCAAATTTTGAAATCTTAAAATTTTGGAATTTTGAAAATTTAAATTTTTGAAATTTTGAAATTTCAAGATTTCGAAATTTTGAAATTTTGAAATTCTGAAATTTTGAAATTTTGAAATTTTGGAATTTTAAAATTTTGAAATTTTGAAATTTTGAAATTTTGAAATTTTGAAATTTTGAAATTTTGAAATTTTGAAATTTTGAAATTTTGAAATTTTGAAATTTTGAAATTTTGAAATTTTGAAATTTTGAAATTTTGAAATTTTGAAATTTTGAAATTTTATAATTTTGAAATTTTGAAATTTTGAAATTTTGAAATTTTGAAATTTTGAAATTTTGAAATTTTGAAATTTTGAAATTTTGAAATTTTGAAATTTTGAAATTTTGAAATTTTGAAATTTTGAAATTTTGAAATTTTGAAATTTTGAAATTTTGAAATTTTGAAATTTTGAAATTTTGAAATTTTGAAATTTTGATATTTTGAAATTTTGAAGTTTTGAAATTTTGATATCTTGAAATTTCTATATTTTCAAATTAAGAAATTTTGAAATTTTGAAATTTTGACATTTTGAAATTTTGAAATTTTAAAATTTTAAAATTTTAAAATTTTAAAATTTTGAAATTTTGAAATTTTGAAATGTTGAAATTTTGAATTCTTGTGATTTTGAAATTTTGAAGTTTTGAAATCTTGAAATTTTGAAAATTTATATTTTTTAAATTTTGAAATTTCAAGATTTCGAAATTTTGAAATTTTGAAATTCTGAAATTTTGAAATTTTGAAATTTTGGAATTTTTGGAATTTTGAAATTTTGAAATTTTGGAATTTTGAAATTTTGAAATTGTGAAATTTTGAAATTTTGAAATTGTGAAATTTTAAAATTTTGAAATTTTGAAATTTTGAAATTTTGAAATTTTGAAATTTTGAAATTTTGAAATTTTGAAATTTTGAAATTTTGAAATTTTGAAATTTTGATATTTTGATATTTTGATATTTTGAAATTTTGAAGTTTTGAAATTTTGATATCTTGAAATTTCTATTTTTTCAAATTAAGAAATTTTCACGTTTTGAAATTTTGAAATTTTGACATTTTGAAATTTTGAAATTTTAAAATTTTAAAATTTTAAAATTTTAAAATTTTGAAATTTTGAAATTTTGAATTCTTGTGATTTTGAAATTTTGAAGTTTTGAAATCTTGAAATTTTGAAAATTTATATTTTTGAAATTTTGAAATTTCAAGATTTCGAAATTTTGAAATTTTGAAATTCTGAAATTTTGAAATGTTGAAATTTTGAATTCTTGTGATTTTGAAATTTTGAAGTTTTGAAATCTTGAAATTTTGAAAATTTATATTTTTGAAATTTTGAAATTTCAAGATTTCGAAATTTTGAAATTTTGAAATTCTGAAATTTTGAAATTTTGAAATTTTGAAATTTTGAAATTTTGAAATTTTGAAATTTTGGAATTTTGGCATTTTGAAATTTTGAAATTTTGAAATTGTGAAATTTTTATATTTTGAAATTTTGACATTTTCAAATTTTGAAATTTCCAAATTTTGAAATTTTCAAGTTTTGAAATTTTAAAAGTTTGAAATTTTGAAATTTTAAATTTTTGAAATTTTGAAATTTTGAAATTTTGAAATTGTGAAATTTTGAAATTTTGAAATTTTGAAATTTTGAAATTTTGAAATTTTGAAATTTTGAAATTTTGAAATTTTGAAATTTTGAAATTTTGAAATTTTGAAATTTTGAAATTTTGAAATTTTGAAATTTTGAGATTTTGAAATTTTGAAATTTTGAAATTTTGAAATTTTGAAATTTTGAAATTTTGAAATTTTGAAATTTTGAAATTTTGAAATTTTGAAATTTTGAAATTTTGAAATTTTGAAATTTTGAAATTTTGAAACTTTGAAATTTTGAAATTTTGAAAATTTGAAATTTTGAAATTTTGAAATTTTGAAATTTTGAAATTTTGGAATTTTGAAATTTTAAGATTTTGAAATTTTGAATTTTTGAAATTTTCAAATTTTGAAATTGTGAAATGTTGAAATTTTCAAATTTTTCAAATTTTGAAATTTTGAAATTTTGAAATTTTGAAATTTAAAGATTTTGAAATTTTGAAATTTTGAAATTTTGAAATCTTGAAATTTTGAAATTTTGAAATTTTGAAGTTTTGAAATTTTGAAATTTTGAAATTTTGAAATTTTGAAATTTTGAAATTTTGAAATTTTAAAATTTTAAAATTTTGAAATTTTGGAATTTTGAAATTTTGAGATTTTGAAATTTTGAATTTTTGAAATTTTCAAATTTTAAAATTGTGAAATGTTGAAATTTTCAAATTTTTCAAATTTTGAAATTTTGAAATTTTGAAGTTCTGAAATTTTGAAATTTTAAAATTTTAAAATTTTGAAGTTTTGAAATTTAGAAATTGTGAAATTTTGAAGTTTTCAAATTTTGAAATTTTGAAATCTCAAAATTTTGAAATTTTGAAATTTTGAAATTTTGAAATTTAAAGATTTTGAAATTTTGAAATTTTGAAATTTTGAAATTTTGAAATTTTGAAATTTTGAAATTTTGAAATTTTGAAATTTTGAAATTTTGAAAGTTTGAAATTTTGAAATTTTGAAATTTTGAAATTTTGAAATTTTGAAATTTTGAAATTTTGAAATTTTGAAATTTTGAAATTTTGAAATTTTGAAATTTTGAAATTTTGAAATTTTGAGATTTTGAAATTTTGAAATTTTAAAATTTTGAAATTTTGAAATTTTGAAATTTTGAAATTTTGAAATTTTGAAATTTTGAAAGTTTGAAATTCTGAAATTTTGAAATTTTGAAATTTTGAAATTTTGAAATTTTGAAATTTTGAATATTTGAAATTTTCAAATTTTGAAATTGTAAAATGTTGAAGTTTTCAAATTTTTAAATTTTGAAATTTTCAAATTTTGAAATTGTGAAATTTTGAAATTTTGAAATTTTGAAATTTTGAAATTTTGAAATTTTGAAATTTTGAAATTTTGAAATTTTGAAATTTTGAAATTTTGAAATTTTGAAATTTTGAAGTTTTGAAATTTTGAAATTTTTATATCTTGAAATTTCTATATTTTCAAATTAAGAAATTTTCAAATTTTAAAATTTTGAAATTTTAAAATCTTAAAATTTTCAAATTTTGAAATTTTAAAATTTTGAATTTTTTGAATTTTCAAATTTTGAAATCTTAAAATTTTGGAATTTTGAAAATTTAAATTTTTGAAATTTTGAAATTTCAAGATTTCGAAATTTTGAAATTTTGAAATTCTGAAATTTTGAAATTTTGAAATTTTGGAATTTTAAAATTTTGAAATTTTGAAATTTTGAAATTTTGAAATTTTGAAATTTTGAAATTTTGAAATTTTGAAATTTTGAAATTTTGAAATTTTGAAATTTTGAATTTTGAAATTTTGAAATTTTGAAATTTTGAAATTTTGAAATTTTGAAATTTTGAAATTTTGAAATTTTGAAATTTTATAATTTTGAAATTTTGAAATTTTGAAATTTTGAAATTTTGATATTTTGAAATTTTGATGTTTTGAAATTTTGATATCTTGAAATTTCTATATTTTCAAATTAAGAAATTTTGAAATTTTGAAATTTTGAAATTTGACATTTTGAAATTTTGAAATTTTAAAATTTTAAAATTTTGAAATTTTGAAATTTTGAAATGTTGAAATTTTGAATTCTTGTGATTTTGAAATTTTGAAGTTTTGAAATCTTGAAATTTTGAAAATTTATATTTTTTAAATTTTGAAATTTCAAGATTTCGAAATTTTGAATTTTGAAATTCTGAAATTTTGAAATTTTGAAATTTGGAATTTTTGGAATTTTGCAATTTTGAAATTTTGGAATTTTGAAATTTTGAAATTGTGAAATTTTGAAATTTTGAAATTGTGAAATTTTGAAATTTTGAAATTTTGAAATTTTGAAATTTTGAAATTTTGAAATTTTGAAATTTTGAAATTTTGAAATTTTGATATTTTGATATTTTGATATTTTGAAATTTTGAAGTTTTGAAATTTTGATATCTTGAAATTTCTATTTTTTCAAATTAAGAAATTTTCACATTTTGAAATTTTGAAATTTTGACATTTTGAAATTTTGAAATTTTAAAATTTTAAAATTTTAAAATTTTAAAATTTTGAAATTTTGAATTCTTGTGATTTTGAAATTTTGAAGTTTTGAAATCTTGAAATTTTGAAAATTTATATTTTTGAAATTTTGAAATTTCAAGATTTCGAAATTTTGAAATTTTGAAATTCTGAAATTTTGAAATGTTGAAATTTTGAATTCTTGTGATTTTGAAATTTTGAAGTTTTGAAATCTTGAAATTTTGAAAATTTATATTTTTGAAATTTTGAAATTTCAAGATTTCGAAATTTTGAAATTTTGAAATTCTGAAATTTTGAAATTTTGAAATTTTGAAATTTTGAAATTTTGAAATTTTGAAATTTTGAAATTTTGAAATTTTGAAATTTTGAGATTTTGAAATTTTGAAATTTTGAAATTTTGAAATTTTGAAATTTTGAAATTTTGAAATTTTGAAATTTTGAAATTTTGAAATTTTTATATTTTGAAATTTTGACATTTTCAAATTTTGAAATTTTCAAATTTTGAAATTTTCAAATTTTGAAATTTTAAAAGTTTGAAATTTTGAAATTTTAAAATTTTGAAATTTTGAAATTTTGAAATTTTGAAATTTTGAAATTTTGAAATTTTGAAATTTTGAAATTTTGAAATTTTGAAATTTTGAAATTTTGAAATTTTGAAATTTTGAAATTTTGAAATTTTGAGATTTTGAAATTTTGAAATTTTGAAATTTTGAAATTTTGAAATTTTGAAATTTTGAAATTTTGAAATTTTGAAATTTTGAAATTTTGAAATTTTGAAATTTTGAAATTTTGAAACTTTGAAATTTTGAAATTTTGAAATTTGAAATTTTGAAATTTTGAAATTTTGAAATTTTGGAATTTTGAAATTTTAAGATTTTGAAATTTTGAATTTTTGAAATTTTCAAATTTTGAAATTGTGAAATGTTGAAATTTTCAAGTTTTTCAAATTTTGAAATTTTGAAATTTTGAAATTTTGAAATTTAAAGATTTTGAAATTTTGAAGTTTTGAAATTTTGAAATCTTGAAATTTTGAAATTTTGAAATTTTGAAGTTTTGAAATTTTGAAATTTTGAAATTTTGAAATTTTGAAATTTTGAAATTTTAAAATTTTAAAATTTTGAAATTTTGAAATTTTGAAATTTTGGAATTTTGAAATTTTGAGATTTTGAAATTTTGAATTTTTGAAATTTTCAAATTTTAAATTGTGAAATGTTGAAATTTTCAAATTTTTCAAATTTTGAAATTTTGAAGTTCTGAAATTTTGAAATTTTAAAATTTTAAAATTTTGAAGTTTTGAAATTTAGAAATTGTGAAATTTTGAAGTTTTCAAATTTTGAAATTTTGAAATCTCAAAATTTTGAAATTTTGAAATTTTGAAATTTTGAAATTTTGAAATTTTGAAATTTTGAAATTTTGAAATTTAGAAATTTTGAAATTTTGAAATTTTAAAATTTTAAGATTTTAAAATTTTGAAATTTTGAATTTTTTGAATTTTGAAATTTTGAAATCTTGAAATTTTTAAATTCTGAAATTTTGAAATTTTGAAATTTTGGAATTTTGGAATTTTGAAATTTTGAAATTTTGAAATATTGAAATTTTGAAATTTTGAAATTTTGAAATTTTGGAATTTTGGAATTTTGAAATTTTGAAATTTTGAAATTTTGAAATTTTGAAATTTTGAAATTTTGAAATTTTGAAATTTTGAAATTTTGAAATTTTGAAATTTTGAAATTTTGAAATTTTGAAATTTTGAAATTTTGAAATTTTGAAATTTTGAAATTTTGAAATTTTGAAATTTTGAAATTTTGAAATTTTGAAATGTTGAAATTTTGAAATTTTGAAATTTTGAAATCTTAAAATCTTGAAATTTGAAATTTTGAAATTTTGAAATTTTGAAATTTGAAATTTGAAATTTTGAACTGTTGAAATTTTGAAGTTTTGAAATTTTGAAATTTTGAAAATTTGAAATTTTGAAATTTTGAAATTTTGAAATTTTGAAATTTTGAAATTTTGAAATTTTGAAATTTTAAAATTTTAAAATTTTGAAATTTTGAAATTTTGAAATTTTGAAATTTTGAAATTTTGAAATTTTGAAATTTTGAAATTTTGAAATTTTTAATTTTTAAAATTTTAAAATTTTGAAATTTTGAAGTTTTGAAATTTTGAAATTTTGAAATTTTGAAATTTTGAAATTTTGAAATTTTGAAATTTTGAAATTTTGGAATTTTGGAATTTTGAAATTTTGAAATTTTGAAATATTGAAATTTTGAAATTTTAAAATTTTGAAATTTGGAATTTTGGAATTTTGAAATTTTGAAATTTTGAAATTTTGAAATTTTGAAATTTAGAAATTTTGAAATTTTGAAATTTTGAAATTTTGAAATTTTGAAATTTTGAAATTTTGAAATTTTGAAATTTTGAAATTTTGAAATTTTGAAATCTTGAAATCTTGAAATTTTGAAATTTTGAAATTTTGAAATTTTGAAATTTTGAACTGTTGAAATTTTGAAGTTTTGAAATTTTGAAACTTTGAAATTTTGAAATTTTGAAATTTTGAAATTTTGAAATTTTGAAATTTTAAAATTTTAAAATTTTGAAATTTTGAAATTTTAAAATTTTGAAATTTGAAATTTGAAATTTGAAATTTTGAAATTTTGAAATTTTGAAATTTTGAAATTTTGAAATTTTTAATTTTTAAAATTTTCAAATTTTGAAATTGTGAAATGTTGAAATTTTCAAATTTCTAAATTTTAAAATTTTGAAATTTAAAAATTTTGAAATTTTAAAATTTTGAAATTTTGAAATTTTGAAGTTTTGAAATTTTGAAATTTTGAAATTTTGAAATTTTGAAATTTTGAAATTTTGAAATTTTGAAATTTTGAAATTTTGAAATTTTGAAATTTTGAAATTTTGAAATTTTGAAATTATGAAATTTTGAAATTTTGAAATTTTGAAATTTTGAAGTTTTGAAATTTTGATATCTTGAAATTTCTATATTTTCAAATTAAGAAATTTTCAAATTTTCAAATTTTGAAATTTTGAAATTTTAAATTTTTAAATTTTTAAATTTTTAAATTTGAAATTTTGAAATTTTGAGATTTTGAAATTGTGAAATTTTGAAATTTTAATAATTTGAACTTTTGACATTTTCAAATTTTGAAATTTTGAAATTTTAAAAGTTTGAAATTTTGAAATTTTGAAATTTTGAAATTTTGAAATTTTGAAATTTTGAAATTTTGAATTTTAAAATTTTCAAATTTTGAAATTGTGAAATGATGAAATTTTCAAATTTCCAAATTTTAAAATTTTTAAATTCTGAAATTTTGAAATTTTGAAATTTTGGAATTTTGAAATTTTGAAATTTTGAAATTTTGAAATTTTTAAATTTTTAAATTTTGAAATTTTGAAATTTGAAATTTTGAAATTTTGAAATTTTGAAATTTTGAAATTTTGAAATTTTGAAATTTTGAAATTTTGAAATTTTGAAATTTTGAAATTTTGAAATTTTGAAATTTTGAAATTTTGAAATTTTGAAATTTTGAAATTTTGAAATTTTGAAATTTTGAATATTTGAAATTTTCAAATTTTGAAATTGTAAAATGTTGAAATTTTGAAATTTTTAAATTTTCAAATTTTCAAATTTTGAAATTTTGAAATTTTGAAATTTTGAATTTTTGAAATTTTGAAATTTTGAAATTTTGAAATTTTGATACTTTGAAATTTTGAAATTTAAAAATTTTGAAATTTTGAAATTTTGAAATTTTGAAATTTTGAAATTTTGAAATTTTGAAATTTTGAAGTTTTGAAATTTGAAATTTTTATATCTTGAAATTTCTATATTTTCAAATTAAGAAATTTTCAAATTTTAAAATTTTGAAATTTTAAAATCTTAAAATTTTCAAATTTTGAAATTTTAAATTTTGAATTTTTTGAATTTTCAAATTTTGAAATCTTGAAATTTTGGAATTTTGAAAATTTAAATTTTTGAAATTTTGAAATTTCAAGGTTTCGAAATTTTGAAATTTTAAAATTCTGAAATTTTGAAATTTTGAAATTTGGAATTTTGAAATTTTGAAATTTTGAAATTTTGAAATTTTGAAATTTTGAAATTTTGAAATTTTGAAATTTGAAATTTTGAAATTTTGAAATTTTGAAATTTTGAAATTTTGAAATTTTGAAATTTTGAAATTTTGAAATTTTGAAATTTTGAAATTTTGAAATTTTGAAATTTTGAAATTTTGAAATTTTGAAATTTTGAAATTTTGAAATTTTGAAATTTTGAAATTTTGAAATTTTGAAATTTTGAAATTTTATAATTTTGAAATTTTGAAATTTTGAAATTTTGATATTTTGAAATTTTGAAATTTTGAAATTTTGAAATTTTGAAATTTTGAAATTTTGAATTTTTGAAATTTTGAAATTTTGAAATTTTGAAATTTTGATACTTTGAAATTTTGAAGTTTTGAAATTTTGATATCTTGAAATTTCTATATTTTCAAATTAAGAAATTTTCAAATTTTGAAATTTTGAAATTTGAAATTCTGAAATTTTGAAATTTTGAAATTTTGGAATTTTTGGAATTTTGAAATTTTGAAATTTTGGAATTTTGAAATTTTGAATTTTGGAATTTTGAAATTTTGAAATTTTGAAATTTTGAAATTTTGAAATATTGAAATTTTGAAATTTTGAAATTTGAAATTTTGAAATTTTGAAATTTTGAAATTTTGAAATTTTGAAATTTTGAAATTTTGAAATTTTGAAATTGTGAAATTTTGAAATTTGGAAATTTTGAAATTTTGAAATTTTGAAATTTTGAAATTTTGAAATTTTGAAATTTTGAAATTTTGAAATTTTGAAATTTTGATATTTTGATATTTTGAAATTTTGAAGTTTTGAAATTTTGATATCTTGAAATTTCTATTTTTTCAAATTAAGAAATTTTCAAATTTTGACATTTTGAAATTTTGAAATTTTAAAATTTTAAAATCTTAAAATTTCAAAATTTGAAATTTTGAAATTTTGAAATTTGAAATTTTGAAATTTTGAATTCTTGTGATTTTGAAATTTTGAAGTTTTGAAATCTTGAAATTTTGAAAATTTATATTTTTGAAATTTTGAAATTTCAAGATTTCGAAATTTTGAAATTTTGAAATTCTGAAATTTTGAAATTTTGAAATTTTGAAATTTTGAAATTTTGAAATTTTGAAATTTTGGCATTTTGAAATTTTGAAATTTTGAAATTTTGAAATTGTGAAATTTTGAAATTTTTATATTTTGAAATTTTGACATTTTCAAATTTTGAAATTTTCAAATTTTGAAATTTTAAAATTTTGAAATTTTAAAAGTTTGAAATTTTGAAATTTTAAAATTTTGAAATTTTGAAATTTTAAAATTTTGAAATTGTGAAATTTTAAAATTTTAAAATTTTAAAATTTTAAAATTTTGAATTCTTGTGATTTTGAAATTTTGAAGTTTTGAAATCTTGAAATTTTGAAAATTTATATTTTTGAAATTTTGAAATTTCAAGATTTCGAAATTTTGAAATTTTGAAATTCTGAAATTTTGAAATTTTGAAATTTTGAATTTTTGAAATTTTGAAATTTTGAAATTTTGAATTTTTGAATTTTGAAATTTTGAAATTTTGATACTTTGAAATTTTGAAGTTTTGAAATTTTGATATCTTGAAATTTCTATATTTTCAAATTAAGAAATTTTCAAATTTTGAAATTTTGAAATTTTGAAATTTTGAAATTTTGAAATTTTGGAATTTTTGGAATTTTGAAATTTTGAAATTTTGGAATTTTGAAATTTTGAAATTTTGGAATTTTGAAATTTTGAAATTTTGAAATTTTGAAATTTTGAAATTTTGAAATTTGAAATTTTGAAATTTTGAAATTTTGAAATTTGAAATTTTGAAATTGTGAAATTTTGAAATTTGGAAATTTTGAAATTTTGAAATTTTGAAATTTTGAAATTTTGAAATTTTGAAATTTTGATATTTTGATATTTTGAAATTTTGAAGTTTTGAAATTTTGATATCTTGAAATTTCTATTTTTTCAAATTAAGAAATTTTCAAATTTTCAAATTTTGACATTTTGAAATTTTGAAATTTAAAATTTTAAAATCTTAAATTTCAAAATTTGAAATTTTGAAATTTTGAAATTTTGAAATTTTGAAATTTTGAATTCTTGTGATTTTGAAATTTTGAAGTTTTGAAATCTTGAAATTTTGAAAATTTATATTTTTGAAATTTTGAAATTTCAAGATTTCGAAATTTTGAAATTTTGAAATTCTGAAATTTGAAATTTTGAAATTTTGAAATTTTGAAATTTTGAAATTTTGAAATTTTGAAATTTTGGCATTTTGAAATTTTGAAATTTTGAAATTTTGAAATTTTGAAAATGTGAAATTTTGAAATTTTTATATTTTGAAATTTTGACATTTTCAAATTTGAAATTTTCAAATTTTGAAATTTTAAAATTTGAAATTTTAAAAGTTTGAAATTTTGAAATTTTAAAATTTTGAAATTTTGAAATTTTAAATTTTGAAATTGTGAAATTTTAAAATTTTAAAATTTTAAAATTTTAAAATTTTAAAATTTTGAATTCTTGTGATTTTGAAATTTTGAAATCTTGAAATTTTGAAAATTTATATTTTTGAAATTTTGAAATTTCAAGATTTCGAAATTTTGAAATTTTGAAATTCTGAAATTTTGAAATTTTGAAATTTTGAAATTTTGAAATTTTGAAATTTTGAAATTTTGAAATTTTGAATTTTTAAAATTTTCAAATTTTGAAATTGTGAAATGTTGAAATTTCAAATTTCCAAATTTTAAAATTTTGAAATTCTGAAATTTTGAAATTTTGAAATTTTGAAATTTTGAAATTTTGAAATTTTGAAATTTTGAAATTTTGAAATTTTGAAATTTTGAAATTTTGAAATTTTGAAATTTTGAAATTTTGAAATTTTGAAATTTTGAAATTTTGAAATTTTGAAATTTTGAAATTTTGAAATTTTGAAATTTTGAAAGTTTGAAATTTTGAAATTTTGAAATTTTGAAATTTTGAAATTTTGAAATTTTGAAATTTTGAAATTTTGAAATTTTGAAATTTTGAAATTTTGAAATTTTGAAATTTTGAAATTTGAAATTTTGAGATTTTGAAATTTTGAAATTTTAAAATTTTGAAATTTTGAAATTTTGAAATTTTGAAATTTTGAAATTTTGAAAGTTTGAAATTCTGAAATTTTGAAATTTTGAAATTTTGAAATTTTGAAATTTTGAATATTTGAAATTTTCAAATTTTGAAATTGTAAAATGTTGAAATTTTCAAATTTTTAAATTTTGAAATTTTCAAATTTTGAAATTGTGAAATTTTGAAATTTTGAAATTTTGAAATTTTGAAATTTTGAAATTTTGAAATTTTGAAATTTTGAAATTTTGAAATTTTGAAATTTTGAAATTTTGAAATTTTGAAATTTTGAAATTTTGAAATTTTGAAGTTTTGAAATTTTGAAATTTTTATATCTTGAAATTTCTATATTTTCAAATTAAGAAATTTTCAAATTTTAAAATTTTGAAATTTTAAAATCTTAAAATTTTCAAATTTTGAAATTTTAAAATTTTGAATTTTTTGAATTTTCAAATTTTGAAATCTTAAAATTTTGGAATTTTGAAAATTTAAATTTTTGAAATTTTGAAATTTCAAGATTTCGAAATTTTGAAATTTTGAAATTCTGAAATTTTGAAATTTTGAAATTTTGGAATTTTAAAATTTTGAAATTTTGAAATTTTGAAATTTTGAAATTTTGAAATTTTGAAATTTTGAAATTTTGAAATTTTGAAATTTTGAAATTTTGAAATTTTGAAATTTTGAAATTTTGAAATTTTGAAATTTTGAAATTTTGAAATTTTGAAATTTTGAAATTTTGAAATTTTGAAATTTTGAAATTTTGAAATTTTATAATTTTGAAATTTTGAAATTTTGAAATTTTGAAATTTTGAAATTTTGAAATTTTGAAATTTTGAAATTTTGAAATTTTGAAATTTTGAAATTTTGAAATTTTGAAATTTTGAAATTTTGAAATTTTGAAATTTTGAAATTTTGAAATTTTGAAATTTTGAAATTTTGAAATTTTGAAATTTTGAAATTTTGAAATTTTGAAATTTTGAAATTTTGAAATTTTGAAATTTTGAAATTTTGAAATTTTGAAATTTTGATATTTTGAAATTTTGAAGTTTTGAAATTTTGATATCTTGAAATTTCTATATTTTCAAATTAAGAAATTTTGAAATTTTGAAATTTTGACATTTTGAAATTTTGAAATTTTAAAATTTTAAAATTTTAAAATTTTGAAATTTTGAAATTTTGAAATGTTGAAATTTTGAATTCTTGTGATTTTGAAATTTTGAAGTTTTGAAATTTTGAAATTTTGAAAATTTATATTTTTTAAATTTTGAAATTTCAAGATTTCGAAATTTTGAAATTTTGAAATTCTGAAATTTTGAAATTTTGAAATTTTGGAATTTTTGGAATTTTGAAATTTTGAAATTTTGGAATTTTGAAATTTTGAAATTGTGAAATTTTGAAATTTTGAAATTGTGAAATTTTGAAATTTTGAAATTTTGAAATTTTGAAATTTTGAAATTTTGAAATTTTGAAATTTTGAAATTTTGAAATTTTGAAATTTTGAAATTTTGAAATTTTGAAATTTTGAAATTTTGATATTTTGATATTTTGATATTTTGAAATTTTGAAGTTTTGAAATTTTGATATCTTGAAATTTCTATTTTTTCAAATTAAGAAATTTTCACATTTATAAATTTTGAAATTTTGACATTTTGAAATTTTGAAATTTTAAAATTTTAAAATTTTAAAATTTTAAAATTTTAAAATTTTGAAATTTTGAAATTTTGAATTCGTGTGATTTTGAAATTTTGAAGTTTTGAAATCTTGAAATTTTGAAAATTTATATTTTTGAAATTTTGAAATTTCAAGATTTCGAAATTTTGAAATTTTGAAATTCTGAAATTTTGAAATGTTGAAATTTTGAATTCTTGTGATTTTGAAATTTTGAAGTTTTGAAATCTTGAAATTTTGAAAATTTATATTTTTGAAATTTTGAAATTTCAAGATTTCGAAATTTTGAAATTTTGAAATTCTGAAATTTTGAAATTTTGAAATTTTGAAATTTTGAAATTTTGGAATTTTGGCATTTTGAAATTTTGAAATTTTGAAATTTTGAAATTGTGAAATTTTGAAATTTTTATATTTTGAAATTTTGACATTTTCAAATTTTGAAATTTTCAAATTTTGAAATTTTCAAATTTTGAAATTTTAAAAGTTTGAAATTTTGAAATTTTAAAATTTTGAAATTTTGAAATTTTGAAATTTTGAAATTGTGAAATTTTGAAATTTTGAAATTTTGAAATTTTGAAATTTTGAAATTTTGAAATTTTGAAATTTTGAAATTTTGAAATTTTGAAATTTTGAAATTTTGAAATTTTGAAATTTTGAAATTTTGAAATTTTGAAATTTTGAAATTTTGAAATTTTGAAATTTTGAAATTTTGAGATTTTGAAATTTTGAAATTTTGAAATTTTGAAATTTTGAAATTTTGAAATTTTGAAAGTTTGAAATTTTGAAATTTTGATATTTTGAAATTTTGAAATTTTGAAATTTTGAAATTTTGAAATTTTGAAATTTTGAAATTTTGAAATTTTGAAATTTTGAGATTTTGAAATTTTGAAATTTTAAAATTTTGAAATTTTGAAATTTTGAAATTTTGAAATTTTGAAAGTTTGAAATTCTGAAATTTTGAAATTTTGAAATTTTGAAATTTTGAAATTTTGAATATTTGAAATTTTCAAATTTTGAAATTGTAAAATGTTGAAATTTTCAAATTTTTAAATTTTCAAATTTTTAAATTTTGAAATTTTCAAATTTTGAAATTGTGAAATTTTGAAATTTTGAAATTTTGAAATTTTGAAATTTTGAAATTTTGAAATTTTGAAATTTTGAAATTTTGAAATTTTGAAATTTTGAAATTTTGAAATTTTGAAATTTTGAAATTTTGAAATTTTGAAGTTTTGAAATTTTGAAATTTTTATATCTTGAAATTTCTATATTTTCAAATTAAGAAATTTTCAAATTTTAAAATTTTGAAATTTTAAAATCTTAAAATTTTCAAATTTTGAAATTTTAAAATTTTGAATTTTTTGAATTTTCAAATTTTGAAATCTTAAAATTTTGGAATTTTGAAAATTTAAATTTTTGAAATTTTGAAATTTCAAGATTTCGAAATTTTGAAATTTTGAAATTCTGAAATTTTGAAATTTTGAAATTTTGGAATTTTGAAATTTTGAAATTTTGAAATTTTGAAATTTTGAAATTTTGAAATTTTGAAATTTTGAAATTTTGAAATTTTGAAATTTTGAAATTTTGAAATTTTGAAATTTTGAAATTTTGAAATTTTGAATTTTTGAAATTTTGAAATTTTGAAATTTTGAAATTTTATAATTTTGAAATTTTGAAATTTTGAAATTTTGAAATTTTGAAATTTTGAAATTTTGAAATTTTGAAATTTTGAAATTTTGAAATTTTGAAATTTTGAAATTTTGAAATTTTGAAATTTTGAAATTTTGAAATTTTGAAATTTTGAAATTCTGAAATTTTGAAATTTTGAAATTTTGAAATTTTGAAATTTTGAAATTTTGAAATTTTGAAATTTTGAAATTTTGAAATTTTGAAATTTTGAAATTTTGATATTTTGAAATTTTGAAGTTTTGAAATTTTGATATCTTGAAATTTCTATATTTTCAAATTAAGAAATTTTGAAATTTTGAAATTTTGAAATTTTGACATTTTGAAATTTTGAAATTTTAAAATTTTAAAATTTTAAAATTTTGAAATTTTGAAATTTTGAAATGTTGAAATTTTGAATTCTTGTGATTTCGAAATTTTGAAGTTTTGAAATCTTGAAATTTTGAAAATTTATATTTTTTAAATTTTGAAATTTCAAGATTTCGAAATTTTGAAATTTTGAAATTCTGAAATTTTGAAATTTTGAAATTTTGAAATTTTGAAATTTTGAAATTTTGAAATTTTGAAATTTTGAAATTTTGAAATTTTGAAATTTTGAAATTTTGAAATTTTGAAATTTTGATATTTTGATATTTTGAAATTTTGAAGTTTTGAAATTTTGATATCTTGAAATTTCTATTTTTTCAAATTAAGAAATTTTCACATTTTGAAATTTTGAAATTTTGACATTTTGAAATTTTGAAATTTTAAAATTTTAAAATTTTAAAATTTTAAGATTTTGAAATTTTGAAATTTTGAAATTTTGAAATTTTTAATTCTTGTGATTTTGAAATTTTAAAGTTTTGAAATCTTGAAATTTTGAAAATTTATATTTTTGAAATTTTGAAATTTCAAGATTTCGAAATTTTGAAATTTTGAAATTTTGAAATTTTGAAATTTTGAAATTTTGAAATTTTGAATATTTGAAATTTTCAAATTTTGAAATTGTAAAATGTTGAAATTTTCAAATTTTTAAATTTTCAAATTTTTAAATTTTGAAATTTTCAAATTTTGAAATTGTGAAATTTTGAAATTTTGAAATTTTGAAATTTTGAAATTTTGAAATTTTGAAATTTTGAAATTTTGAAATTTTGAAATTTTGAAATTTTGAAATTTTGAAATTTTGAAATTTTGAAATTTTGAAATTTTGAAAGTTTGAAATTCTGAAATTTTGAAATTTTGAAATTTTGAAATTTTGAAATTTTGAATATTTGAAATTTTCAAATTTTGAAATTGTAAAATGTTGAAATTTTCAAATTTTTAAATTTTCAAATTTTTAAATTTTGAAATTTTCAAATTTTGAAATTGTGAAATTTTGAAATTTTGAAATTTTGAAATTTTCAAATTTTGAAATTGTGAAATTTTGAAATTTGGAAATTTTGAAATTTTGAAATTTTGAAATTTTGAAATTTTGAAATTTTGAAATTTTGAAATTTTGAAATTTTGAAATTTTGATATTTTGATATTTTGAAATTTTGAAGTTTTGAAATTTTGAAATTTTGGCATTTTGAAATTTTGAAATTTTGAAATTTTGAAATTGTGAAATTTTGAAATTTTTATATTTTGAAATTTTGACATTTTCAAATTTTGAAATTTTCAATGATCTTGAAATTTCTATTTTTTCAAATTAAGAAATTTTCAAATTTTGACATTTTGAAATTTTGAAATTTTAAAATTTTAAAATCTTAAAATTTCAAAATTTGAAATTTTGAAATTTTGAATTCTTGTGATTTTGAAATTTTGAAGTTTTGAAATCTTGTAATTTTGAAAATTTATATTTTTGAAATTTTGAAATTTCAAGATTTCGAAATTTTGAAATTTTGAAATTCTGAAATTTTGAAATTTTGAAATTTTGAAATTTTGAAATTTTGAAATTTTGGCATTTTGAAATTTTGAAATTTTGAAATTTTGAAATTGTGAAATTTTGAAATTTTTATATTTTGAAATTTTGACATTTTCAAATTTTGAAATTTTCAAATTTTGAAATTTTAAAATTTTGAAATTTTAAAAGTTTGAAATTTTGAAATTTTAAAATTTTGAAATTTTGAAATTTTAAAATTTTGAAATTGTGAAATTTTAAAATTTTAAAATTTTAAAATTTTAAAATTTTAAAATTTTGAATTCTTGTGATTTTGAAATTTTGAAGTTTTGAAATCTTGAAATTTTGAAAATTTATATTTTTGAAATTTTGAAATTTCAAGATTTCGAAATTTTGAAATTTTGAAATTCTGAAATTTTGAAATTTTGAAATTTTGAATTTTTGAAATTTTGAAATTTTGAAATTTTGAATTTTTGAAATTTTGAAATTTTGAAATTTTGAAATTTTGATACTTTGAAATTTTGAAGTTTTGAAATTTTGATATCTTGAAATTTCTATATTTTCAAATTAAGAAATTTTCAAATTTTGAAATTTTGAAATTTTGAAATTTTGAAATTTTGGAATTTTTGGAATTTTGAAATTTTGGAATTTTGAAATTTTGAAATTTTGGAATTTTGAAATTTTGAAATTTTGAAATTTTGAAATTTTGAAATTTTGAAATTTTGAAATTTTGAAATTTTGAAATTTTGAAATTTTGAAATTTTGAAATTTTGAAATTTTGAAATTGTGAAATTTTGAAATTTGGAAATTTTGAAATTTTGAAATTTTGAAATTTTGAAATTTTGAAATTTTGAAATTTTGAAATTTTGATATTTTGATATTTTGAAATTTTGAAGTTTTGAAATTTTGATATCTTGAAATTTCTATTTTTTCAAATTAAGAAATTTTCAAATTTTCAAATTTTGACATTTTGAAATTTTGAAATTTTAAAATTTTAAAATCTTAAAATTTCAAAATTTGAAATTTTGAAATTTTGAAATTTTGAAATTTTGAAATTTTGAATTCTTGTGATTTTGAAATTTTGAAGTTTTGAAATCTTGAAATTTTGAAAATTTATATTTTTGAAATTTTGAAATTTCAAGATTTCGAAATTTTGAAATTTTGAAATTCTGAAATTTTGAAATTTTGAAATTTTGAAATTTTGAAATTTTGAAATTTTGAAATTTTGAAATTTTGAAATTTTGGCATTTTGAAATTTTGAAATTTTGAAATTTTGAAATTTTGAAATTGTGAAATTTTGAAATTTTTATATTTTGAAATTTTGACATTTTCAAATTTTGAAATTTTCAAATTTTGAAATTTTAAAATTTTGAAATTTTAAAAGTTTGAAATTTTGAAATTTTAAAAGTTTGAAATTTTGAAATTTTAAAATTTTGAAATTGTGAAATTTTAAAATTTTAAAATTTTAAAATTTTAAAATTTTGAATTCTTGTGATTTTGAAATTTTGAAGTTTTGAAATCTTGAAATTTTGAAAATTTATATTTTTGAAATTTTGAAATTTCAAGATTTCGAAATTTTGAAATTTTGAAATTCTGAAATTTTGAAATTTTGAAATTTTGAAATTTTGAAATTTTGAAATTTTGAAATTTTGAAATTTTGAAATTTTGAATTTTTAAAATTTTCAAATTTTGAAATTGTGAAATGTTGAAATTTTCAAATTTCCAAATTTTAAAATTTTGAAATCCTGAAATTTTGAAATTTTGAAATTTTGAAATTTTGAAATTTTGAAATTTTGAAATTTTGAAATTTTGAAATTTTGAAATTTTGAAATTTTGAAATTTTGAAATTTTGAAATTTTGAAATTTTGAAATTTTGAAATTTTGAAATTTTGAAATTTTGAAATTTTGAAATTTTGAAATTTTGAAATTTTGAAATTTTGAAATTTTGAAAGTTTGAAATTTTGAAATTTTGAAATTTTGAAATTTTGAAATTTTGAAATTTTGAAATTTTGAAATTTTGAAATTTTGAAATTTTGAAATTTTGAAATTTTGAAATTTTGAAATTTTGAAATTTTGAGATTTTGAAATTTTGAAATTTTAAAATTTTGAAATTTTGAAATTTTGAAATTTTGAAATTTTGAAATTTTGAAAGTTTGAAATTCTGAAATTTTGAAATTTTGAAATTTTGAAATTTTGAAATTTTGAAATTTTGAATATTTGAAATTTTCAAATTTTGAAATTGTAAAATGTTGAAATTTTCAAATTTTTAAATTTTGAAATTTTCAAATTTTGAAATTGTGAAATTTTGAAATTTTGAAATTTTGAAATTTTGAAATTTTGAAATTTTGAAATTTTGAAATTTTGAAATTTTGAAATTTTGAAATTTTGAAATTTTGAAATTTTGAAATTTTGAAGTTTTGAAATTTTGAAATTTTTATATCTTGAAATTTCTATATTTTCAAATTAAGAAATTTTCAAATTTTAAAATTTTGAAATTTTAAAATCTTAAAATTTTCAAATTTTGAAATTTTAAAATTTTGAATTTTTTGAATTTTCAAATTTTGAAATCTTAAAATTTTGGAATTTTGAAAATTTAAATTTTTGAAATTTTGAAATTTCAAGATTTCGAAATTTTGAAATTTTGAAATTCTGAAATTTTGAAATTTTGAAATTTTGGAATTTTAAAATTTTGAAATTTTGAAATTTTGAAATTTTGAAATTTTGAAATTTTGAAATTTTGAAATTTTGAAATTTTGAAATTTTGAAATTTTGAAATTTTGAAATTTTGAAATTTTGAAATTTTGAAATTTTGAAATTTTGAAATTTTGAAATTTTGAAATTTTGAAATTTTGAAATTTTGAAATTTTGAAATTTTGAAATTTTGAAATTTTGAAATTTTGAAATTTTATAATTTTGAAATTTTGAAATTTTGAAATTTTGAAATTTTGAAATTTTGAAATTTTGAAATTTTGAAATTTTGAAATTTTGAAATTTTGAAATTTTGAAATTTTGAAATTTTGAAATTTTGAAATTTTGAAATTTTGAAATTTTAAAATTTTGAAATTTTGAAATTTTGAAATTTTGAAATTTTGAAATTTTGAAATTTTGAAATTTTGAAATTTTGAAATTTTGAAATTTTGAAATTTTGAAATTTTGAAATTTTGAAATTTTGATATTTTGAAATTTTGAAGTTTTGAAATTTTGATATCTTGAAATTTCTATATTTTCAAATTAAGAAATTTTGAAATTTTGAAATTTTGACATTTTGAAATTTTGAAATTTTAAAATTTTAAAATTTTAAAATTTTGAAATTTTGAAATTTTGAAATGTTGAAATTTTGAATTCTTGTGATTTTGAAATTTTGAAGTTTTGAAATTTTGAAAATTTATATTTTTTAAATTTTGAAATTTCAAGATTTCGAAATTTTGAAATTTTGAAATTCTGAAATTTTGAAATTTTGAAATTTTGGAATTTTTGGAATTTTGAAATTTTGAAATTTTGGAATTTTGAAATTTTGAAATTGTGAAATTTTGAAATTTTGAAATTGTGAAATTTTGAAATTTTGAAATTTTGAAATTTTGAAATTTTGAAATTTTGAAATCTTGAAATTTTGAAATTTTGAAATTTTGAAATTTTGAAATTTTGAAATTTTGAAATTTTGAAATTTTGAAATTTTGAAATTTTGAAATTTTGATATTTTGATATTTTGATATTTTGAAATTTTGAAGTTTTGAAATTTTGATATCTTGAAATTTCTATTTTTTCAAATTAAGAAATTTTCACATTTTGAAATTTTGAAATTTTGACATTTTGAAATTTTGAAATTTTAAAATTTTAAAATTTTAAAATTTTAAAATTTTGAAATTTTGAAATTTTGAATTCTTGTGATTTTGAAATTTTGAAGTTTTGAAATCTTGAAATTTTGAAAATTTATATTTTTGAAATTTTGAAATTTCAAGATTTCGAAATTTTGAAATTGTGAAATTTTGAAATTTTGAAATTGTGAAATTTTGAAATTTTGAAATTTTGAAATTTTGAAATTTTGAAATTTTGAAATCTTGAAATTTTGAAATTTTGAAATTTTGAAATTTTGAAATTTTGAAATTTTGAAATTTTGAAATTTTGAAATTTTGAAATTTTGAAATTTTGATATTTTGATATTTTGATATTTTGAAATTTTGAAGTTTTGAAATTTTGATATCTTGAAATTTCTATTTTTTCAAATTAAGAAATTTTCACATTTTGAAATTTTGAAATTTTGACATTTTGAAATTTTGAAATTTTAAAATTTTAAAATTTTAAAATTTTAAAATTTTGAAATTTTGAAATTTTGAATTCTTGTGATTTTGAAATTTTGAAGTTTTGAAATCTTGAAATTTTGAAAATTTATATTTTTGAAATTTTGAAATTTCAAGATTTCGAAATTTTGAAATTTTGAAATTCTGAAATTTTGAAATTTTGAAATTTTGAAATTTTGAAATTTTGGAATTTTGGCATTTTGAAATTTTGAAATTTTGAAATTTTGAAATTTTGAAATTGTGAAATTTTGAAATTTTTATATTTTGAAATTTTGACATTTTCAAATTTTGAAATTTTCAAATTTTGAAATTTTCAAATTTTGAAATTTTAAAAGTTTGAAATTTTGAAATTTTAAAATTTTGAAATTTTGAAATTTTGAAATTTTGAAATTGTGAAATTTTGAAATTTTGAAATTTTGAAATTTTGAAATTTTGAAATTTTGAAATTTTGAAATTTTGAAATTTTGAAATTTTGAAATTTTGAAATTTTGAAATTTTGAAATTTTGAAATTTTGAAATTTTCAAATTTTGAAATTTTGAAATTTTGAGATTTTGAAATTTTGAAATTTTGAAATTTTGAAATTTTGAAATTTTGAAATTTTGAAAGTTTGAAATTTTGAAATTTTGATATTTTGAAATTTTGAAATTTTGAAATTTTGAAATTTTGAAATTTTGAAATTTTGAAATTTTGAGATTTTGAAATTTTGAAATTTTAAAATTTTGAAATTTTGAAATTTTGAAATTTTGAAATTTTGAAAGTTTGAAATTCTGAAATTTTGAAATTTTGAAATTTTGAAATTTTGAAATTTTGAAATTTTGAATATTTGAAATTTTCAAATTTTGAAATTGTAAAATGTTGAAATTTTCAAATTTTTAAATTTTCAAATTTTTAAATTTTGAAATTTTCAAATTTTGAAATTGTGAAATTTTGAAATTTTGAAATTTTGAAATTTTGAAATTTTGAAATTTTGAAATTTTGAAATTTTGAAATTTTGAAATTTTGAAATTTTGAAATTTTGAAATTTTGAAATTTTGAAATTTTGAAATTTTGAAGTTTTGAAATTTTGAAATTTTTATATCTTGAAATTTCTATATTTTCAAATTAAGAAATTTTCAAATTTTAAAATTTTGAAATTTTAAAATCTTAAAATTTTCAAATTTTGAAATTTTAAAATTTTGAATTTTTTGAATTTTCAAATTTTGAAATCTTAAAATTTTGGAATTTTGAAAATTTAAATTTTTGAAATTTTGAAATTTCAAGATTTCGAAATTTTGAAATTTTGAAATTCTGAAATTTTGAAATTTTGAAATTTTGGAATTTTGAAATTTTGAAATTTTGAAATTTTGAAATTTTGAAATTTTGAAATTTTGAAATTTTGAAATTTTGAAATTTTGAAATTTTGAAATTTTGAAATTTTGAAATTTTGAAATTTTGAAATTTTGAAATTTTGAAATTTTGAATTTTTGAAATTTTTGAAATTTTGAAATTTTGAAATTTTATAATTTTGAAATTTTGAAATTTTGAAATTTTGAAATTTTGAAATTTTGAAATTTTGAAATTTTGAAATTTTGAAATTTTGAAATTTTGAAATTTTGAAATTTTGAAATTTTGAAATTTTGAAATTTTGAAATTTTGAAATTTTGAAATTTTGAAATTTTGAAATTTTGAAATTTTGAAATTTTGAAATTTTGAAATTTTGAAATTTTGAAATTTTGAAATTTTGAAATTTTGAAATTTTGAAATTTTGATATTTTGAAATTTTGAAGTTTTGAAATTTTGATATCTTGAAATTTCTATATTTTCAAATTAAGAAATTTTGAAATTTTGAAATTTTGAAATTTTGACATTTTGAAATTTTGAAATTTTAAAATTTTAAAATTTTAAAATTTTGAAATTTTGAAATTTTGAAATGTTGAAATTTTGAATTCTTGTGATTTCGAAATTTTGAAGTTTTGAAATCTTGAAATTTTGAAAATTTATATTTTTTAAATTTTGAAATTTCAAGATTTCGAAATTTTGAAATTTTGAAATTTTGAAATTTTGAAATTTTGAAATTTTGAAATTTTGAAATTTTGAAATTTTGAAATTTTGAAATTTTGAAATTTTGAAATTTTGAAATTTTGATATTTTGATATTTTGAAATTTTGAAGTTTTGAAATTTTGATATCTTGAAATTTCTATTTTTTCAAATTAAGAAATTTTCACATTTTGAAATTTTGAAATTTTGAAATTTTGAAATTTTGAAATTTTAAAATTTTAAAATTTTAAAATTTTAAGATTTTGAAATTTTGAAATTTTGAAATTTTGAAATTTTTAATTCTTGTGATTTTGAAATTTTAAAGTTTTGAAATCTTGAAATTTTGAAAATTTATATTTTTGAAATTTTGAAATTTCAAGATTTCGAAATTTTGAAATTTTGAAATTCTGAAATTTTGAAATTTTGAAATTTTGAAATTTTGCAATTTTGGAATTTTGGCATTTTGAAATTTTGAAATTTTGAAATTTTGAAATTTTGAAATTGTGAAATTTTGAAATTTTTATATTTTGAAATTTTGACATTTTCAAATTTTGAAATTTTTAAATTTTGAAATTTTCAAATTTTGAAATTTTAAAAGTTTGAAATTTTGAAATTTTAAAATTTTGAAATTTTGAAATTTTGAAATTTTGAAATTTTGAAATTGTGAAATTTTAAAATTTTAAAATTTTAAAATTTTGAATTCTTGTGATTTTGAAATTTTGAAGTTTTGAAATCTTGAAATTTTGAAAATTTATATTTTTGAAATTTTGAAATTTCAAGATTTCGAAATTTTGAAATTTTGAAATTCTGAAATTTTGAAATTTTGAAATTTTGAAATTTTGAAATTTTGGAATTTTGGCATTTTGAAATTTTGAAATTTTGAAATTTTGAAATTTTGAAATTGTGAAATTTTGAAATTTTTATATTTTGAAGTTTTGACATTTTCAAATTTTGAAATTTTCAAATTTTGAAATTTTCAAATTTTGAAATTTTAAAAGTTTGAAATTTTGAAATTTTAAAATTTTGAAATTTTGAAATTTTGAATTTTTGAAATTTTGAAATTGTGAAATTTTAAAATTTTAAAATTTTAAAATTTTAAAATTTTGAATTCTTGTGATTTTGAAATTTTGAAGTTTTGAAATCTTGAAATTTTGAAAATTTATATTTTTGAAATTTTGAAATTTCAAGATTTCGAAATTTTGAAATTCTGATATTTTGAAATTTTGAAATTTTGAAATTTTGAAATTTTGAAATTTTGAAATTTTGAAATTTTGAATTTTTAAAATTTTCAAATTTTGAAATTGTGAAATGTTGAAATTTTCAAATTTCCAAATTTTAAAATTTTGAAATTCTGAAATTTTGAAATTTTGAAATTTTGGAATTTTGGAGTTTTGAAATTTTGAAATTTTGATATTTTGAAATTTTGAAATTTTGAAATTTTGAAATTTTGAAATTTTGAAATTTTGAAATTTTGAAATTTTGAAATTTTGAAATTTTGAAATTTTGAAATTTTGAAATTTTGAAATTTTGAAATTTTGAAATTTTGAAATTTTGAAATTTTGAAATTTTGAAATTTTGAAATTTTGAAATTTTGAAATTTTGAAATTTTGAAATTTTGAAATTTTGAAATTTTGAAATTTTGAAATTTTGAAATTTTGAAATTTTGAAATTTTGAAATTTTGAAATTTTGAAATTTTGAAATTTTGAAATTTTGAAATTTTGAAGTTTTGAAATTTTGAAATTTTGAAATTTTGAAATTTTGAAAGTTTGAAATTCTGAAATTTTGAAATTTTGAAATTTTGAAATTTTGAAATTTTGAAATTTTGAAATTTTGAGATTTTGAAATTTTGAAATTTTAAAATTTTGAAATTTTGAAATTTTGAAATTTTGAAAGTTTGAAATTCTGAAATTTTGAAATTTTGAAATTTTGAAATTTTGAAATTTTGAAATTTTGAATATTTGAAATTTTCAAATTTTGAAATTGTAAAATGTTGAAATTTTCAAATTTTGAAATTTTGAAATTTTGAAATTTTGAAATTTTGAAATTTTCAAATTTTGAAATTGTGAAATTTTGAAATTTTGAAATTTTGAAATTTTGAAATTTTGAAATTTTGAAATTTTGAAATTTTGAAATTTTGAAATTTTGAAATTTTGAAATTTTGAAATTTTGAAATTTTGAAATTTTGAAATTTTGAAATTTTGAAATTTTGATGTTTTGAAATTTTGAAATTTTTATATCTTGAAATTTCTATATTTTCAAATTAAGAAATTTTCAAACTTTAAAATTTTGAAATTTTAAAATCTTAAAATTTTAAAATTTTGAAATTTTAAAATTTTGAATTTTTTGAATTTTCAAATTTTGAAATCTTAAAATTTTGGAATTTTGAAAATTTAAATTTTTGAAATTTTGAAATTTTAAGATTTCGAAATTTTGAAATTTTGAAATTCTGAAATTTTTGAAATTTTGAAATTTTGGAATTTTGAAATTTTGAAATTTTGAAATTTTGAAATTTTGAAATTTTGAAATTTTGAAATTTTGAAATTTTGAAATTTTGAAATTTTGAAATTTTGAAATTTTGAAATTTTGAAATTTTGAAATTTTGAAATTTTGAAATTTTGAAAATTTGAAATTTTGAAATTTTGAAATTTTGAAATTTTGAAATTTTGAAATTTTGAAATTTTGAAATTTTGAAATTTTGAAATTTTGAAATTTTGATATTTTGAAATTTTGAAGTTTTGAAATTTTGATATCTTGAAATTTCTATATTTTCAAATTAAGAAATTTTGAAATTTTTAAATTTTTAAATTTTGACATTTTGAAATTTTGAAATTTTAAAATTTTAAAATTTTAAAATTTTAAAATTTTGAAATTTTGAAATTTTGAAATGTTGAAATTTTGAATTCTTGTGATTTTGAAATTTTGAAGTTTTGAAATCTTGAAATTTTGAAAATTTATATTTTTTAAATTTTGAAATTTCAAGATTTCGAAATTTTGAAATTTTGAAATTCTGAAATTTTGAAATTTTGAAATTTTGAAATTTTTGGAATTTTGAAATTTTGAAATTTTGGAATTTTGAAATTTTGAAATTTTGAAATTTTGAAATTTTGAAATTTTGAAATTTTGAAATTTTGAAATTTTGAAATTGTGAAATTTTGAAATTTTGAAATTTTGAAATTTTGAAATTTTGAAATTTTGAAATTTTGAAATTTTGAAATTTTGAAATTTTGATATATTGATATTTTGAAATTTTGAAGTTTTGAAATTTTGATATCTTGAAATTTCTATTTTTTCAAATTAAGAAATTTTCACATTTTGAAATTTTGAAATTTTGACATTTTGAAATTTTGAAATTTTAAAATTTTAAAATTTTAAAATTTTAAGATTTTGAAATTTTGAAATTTTGAAATTTTGAAATTTTGAAATTTTGAATTCTTGTGATTCTGAAATTTTGAAGTTTTGAAATCTTGAAATTTTGAAAATTTATATTTTTGAAATTTTGAAATTTCAAGATTTCGAAATTTTGAAATTTTGAAATTCTGAAATTTTGAAATTTTGAAATTTTAAAATTTTGAAATTTTGAAATTTTGAAATTTTGAAATTTTGAAATTTTGATATTTTGATATTTTGAAATTTTGAAGTTTTGAAATTTTGATATCTTGAAATTTCTATTTTTTCAAATTAAGAAATTTTCAAATTTTGAAATTTTGAAATTTTGACATTTTGAAATTTTGAAATTTTGAATTTTTAAAATTTTCAAATTTTGAAATTGTGAAATGTTGAAATTTTCAATTTTCCAAATTTAAAATTTTGAAATTCTGAGATTTTGAAATTTTGAAATTTTGGAATTTTGGAGTTTTGAAATTTTGAAATTTTGATATTTTGAAATTTTGAAATTTTGAAATTTTGAAATTTTGAAATTTTGAAATTTTGAAATTTTGAAATTTGAAATTTTGAAATTTTGAAATTTTGAAATTTTGAAATTTTGAAATTTTGAAATTTTGAAATTTGAAATTTTGAAATTTTGAAGTTTTGAAATTTTGAAATTTTGAAATTTTGAAATTTTGAAATTTTGAAATTTTGAAATTTTGAAATTTTGAAATTTTGAAATTTTGAAATTTTGAAATTTTGAAATTTTGAAATTTTGAAATTTTGAAATTTTGAAATTTTGAAATTTTGAAATTTTGAAATTTTGAAATTTTGAATATTTGAAATTTTCAAATTTTGAAATTGTAAAATGTTGAAATTTCCAAATTTTTAAATTTTCAAATTTTCAAATTTTGAAATTTTGAAATTTTGAAATTTTGAAATTTTGAAATTTTGAAATTTTGAAATTTTGAAATTTTGAAATTTTGAAATTTTGAAATTTTGAAATTTTGAAATTTTGAAATTTTGAAATTTTGAAATTTTGAAATTTTGAAATTTTGAAGTTTTGAAATTTTGAAATTTTGAAAATTTATATTTTTTAAATTTTGAAATTTCAAGATTTCGAAATTTGAAATTTTGAAATTCTGAAATTTTGAAATTTTGAAATTTTGGAATTTTTGGAATTTTGAAATTTTGAAATTTTGAAATTTTGAAATTTTGAAATTTTGAAATTTTGAAATTTTGAAATTTTGAAATTTTGAAATTGTGAAATTTTGAAATTTTGAAATTTTGAAATTTTGAAATTTTGAAATTTTGAAATTTTGAAATTTTGAAATTTTGAAATTTTGAAATTTTGAAATTTTGAATTTTGAAATTTTGAAATTTTGAAATTTTGAAA
The DNA here is from genome assembly GCA_955652365.1 of Eristalinus aeneus. Classification (NCBI taxonomy): domain Eukaryota; kingdom Metazoa; phylum Arthropoda; class Insecta; order Diptera; family Syrphidae; genus Eristalinus; species Eristalinus aeneus. The sequence goes on from CATPCP010000005.1 coordinate 36,694, forward strand.
TTTTGAAATTTTGAAATTTTGAAATTTTGAAATTTTGAAATTTTGAAATTTTGAAATTTTGAAGTTTTGAAATTTTGATATCTTGAAATTTCTATTTTTTCAAATTAAGAAATTTTCAAATTTTCAAATTTTGACATTTTGAAATTTTGAAATTTTAAAATTTTAAAATCTTAAAATTTTAAAATTTTGAAATTTTGAAATTTTGAAATTTTGAATTCTTGTGATTTTAAAATTTTGAAGTTTTGAAATCTTGAAATTTTGAAAATTTATATTTTTGAAATTTTGAAATTTCAAGATTTCGAAATTTTGAAATTTTGAAATTCTGAAATTTTGAAATTTTGAAATTTTGAAATTTTTAAATTTTGAAATTTTGAAATTTTGGAATTTTGGCATTTTGAAATTTTGAAATTTTGAAATTTTGAAATTGTGAAATTTTGAAATTTTTATATTTTGAAATTTTGACATTTTCAAATTTTGAAATTTTCAAATTTTGAAATTTTCAAATTTTGAAATTTTAAAAGTTTGAAATTTTGAAATTTTAAAATTTTGAAATTTTGAAATCTTGAAATTTTGAAAATTTATATTTTTGAAATTTTGAAATTTCAAGATTCCGAAATTTTGAAATTTTGAAATTCTGAAATTTTGAAATTTTGAAATTTTGAAATTTTGAAATTTTGAAATTTTGAAATTTTGAAATTTTGAATTTTTAAAATTTTCAAATTTTGAAATTGTGAAATGTTGAAATTTCAAATTTCCAAATTTTAAAATTTTGAAATTCTGAAATTTTGAAATTTTGAAATTTTGGAATTTTGGAGTTTTGAAATTTTGAAATTTTGATATTTTGAAATTTTGAAATTTGGAAATTTTGAAATTTTGAAATTTTGAAATTTTGAAATTTTGAAATTTTGAAATTTTGAAATTTTGAAATTTTGAAATTTTGAAATTTTGAAATTTTGAAATTTTAAAATTTTGAAATTTTGAAATTTTGAAATTTTGAAATTTTGAAATTTTGAAATTTTGAAATTTTGAAATTTTGAAATTTTGAAATTTTGAAATTTTGAAATTTTGAAATTTTGAAATTTTGAAATTTTGAAATTTTGAAATTTGGAAATTTTGAAATTTTGAAATTTTGAAATTTTGAAATTTTGAAATTTTGAAATTTTGAAATTTTGAAATTTTGAAATTTTGAAATTTTGAAATTTTGAAATTTTGAAATTTTGAAATTTTGAAATTTTGAAATTTTGAAATTTTGAAATTTTGAAATTTTGAAATTTTGAAATTTTGAAATTTTAAAATTTTGAGATTTTGAAATTTTGAAATTTTAAAATTTTGAAATTTTGAAATTTTGAAATTTTGTAATTTTTAAAGTTTGAAATTCTGAAATTTTGAAATTTTGAAATTTTGAAATTTTGAAATTTTGAATATTTGAAATTTTCAAATTTTGAAATTGTAAAATGTTGAAATTTTCAAATTTTTAAATTTTGAAATTTTGAAATTTTGAAATTTTCAAATTTTGAAATTGTGAAATTTTGAAATTTTGAAATTTTGAAATTTTGAAATTTTGAAGTTTTGAAATTTTGAAATTTTTATATCTTGAAATTTCTATATTTTCAAATTAAGAAATTTTCAAATTTTAAAATTTTGAAATTTTAAAATCTTAAAATTTTGAAATTTTGAAATTTTAAAATTTTGAATTTTTTGAATTTTCAAATTTTGAAATCTTAAAATTTTGGAATTTTGAAAATTTAAATTTTTGAAATTTTGAAATTTCAAGATTTCCAAATTTTGAAATTTTGAAATTCTGAAATTTTGAAATTTTGAAATTTTGGAATTTTGAAATTTTGAAATTTTGAAATTTTGAAATTTTGAAATTTTGAAATTTTGAAATTTTGAAATTTTGAAATTTTGAAATTTTGAAATTTTGAAATTTTGAAATTTTGAAATTTTGAAATTTTGAAATTTTGAAATTTTGAAATTTTGAAATTTTGAAATTTTGAAATTTTGAAATTTTGAAATTTTGAAATTTTGAAATTTTGAAATTTTGAAATTTTGAAATTTTGAAATTTTGAAATTTTGAAATTTTGAAATTTTTGATATTTTGAAATTTTGAAGTTTTGAAATTTTGATATCTTGAAATTTCTATATTTTCAAATTAAGAAATTTTCAAATTTTGAAATTTTGAAATTTTGACATTTTGAAATTTTGAAATTTTAAAATTTTAAAATTTTACAATTTTGAAATTTTGAAATTTTGAAATGTTGAAATTTTGAATTCTTGTGATTTTGAAATTTTGAAGTTTTGAAATCTTGAAATTTTGAAAATTTATATTTTTTAAATTTTGAAATTTCAAGATTTCGAAATTTTGAAATTTTGAAATTCTGAAATTTTGAAATTTTGAAATTTTGGAATTTTTGGAATTTTGAAATTTTGAAATTTTGGAATTTTGAAATTTTGAAATTTTGAAATTTTGAAATTTTGAAATTTTGAAATTTTGAAATTTTGAAATTTTGAAATTTTGAAATTTTGAAATTTTGAAATTTTGAAACTTTGAAATTTTGAAATTTTGAAATTTTGATATTTTGAAATTTTGAAGTTTTGAAATTTTGATATCTTGAAATTTCTTTTTCTTCAAATTAAGAAATTTTCACGTTTTAAAATTTTGAAATTTTGACATTTTGAAATTTTGAAATTTTAAAATTTTAAAATTTTAAAATTTTGAAATTTTGAAATTTTGAAATTTTGAATTCTTGTGATTTTGAAATTTTGAAGTTTTGAAATCTTGAAATTTTGAAAATTTATATTTTTGAAATTTTGAAATTTCAAGATTTCGAAATTTTGAAATTTTGAAATTCTGAAATTTTGAAATTTTGAAATTTTGACATTTTAAAATTTTGAAATTTTGAAATTTTGAAATTTTGAAATTTTGAAATTTTGAAATTTTGAAATTTTGAAATTTTGAAATTTTGATATTTTGATATTTTGAAATTTTGAAGTTTTGAAATTTTGATATCTTGAAATTTCTATTTTTTCAAATTAAGAAATTTTCAAATTTTGAAGTTTTGACATTTTGAAATTTTGAAATTTTGAAATTTTGAATTTTTAAAATTTTCAAATTTTGAAATTGTGAAATGTTGAAATTTTCAAATTTCCAAATTTTAAAATTTTGAAATTCTGAAATTTTAAAATTTTGAAATTTCGGAATTTTGGAGTTTTGAAATTTTGAAATTTTAATATTTTGAAATTTTGAAATTTTGAAATTTTGAAATTTTGAAATTTTGAAATTTTGAAATTTTGAAATTTTGAAATTTTGAAATTTTGAAATTTTTAAATTTTGAAATTTTGAAATTTTGAAATTTTGAAATTTTGAAATTTTGAAATTTTGAAATTTTGAAATTTTGAAATTTTGAAATTTTGAAATTTTGAAATTTTGAAATTTTGAAATTTTGAAATTTTGAAATTTTGAAATTTTGAAATTTTGAAATTTTGAAATTTTGATATTTTGATATTTTGAAATTTTGAAGTTTTGAAATTTTGAAATTTTGAAATTTTGAAATTTTGAAATTTTGAAATTTTGAAATTTTGAAAATTTATATTTTTGAAATTTTGAAATTTCAAGATTTCGAAATTTTGAAATTTTGAAATTCTGAAATTTTGAAATTTTGGAATTTTTGGAATTTTGAAATTTTGAAATTTTGGAATTTTGAAATTTTGAAATTTTGAAATTTTGAAATTTTAAAATTTTGAAATTTTGAAATTTTGAAATTTTGAAATTTTGAAATTTTGAAATTTTGAAATTTTGAAATTTTGATATTTTGATATTTTGAAATTTTGAAGTTTTGAAATTTTGATATCTTGAAATTTCTAATTTTTCAAATTAAGAAATTTTGAAATTTTGAAATTTTGAAATTTTGACATTTTGAAATTTTGAAATTTTAAAATTTTAAAATTTTCAAATTTTCAAATTTTGAAATTTTGAAATTTTGAGTTCTTGTGATTTTGAAATTTTGAAGTTTTGAAATCTTGAAATTTTGAAAATTTATATTTTTGAAATTTTGAAATTTCAAGATTTCGAAATTTTGAAATTTTGAAATTCTGAAATTTTGAAATTTTGAAATTTTAAAATTTTGGAATTTTGGCATTTTGAAATTTTGAAATTTTGAAATTTTGAAATTTTGAAATTTTGAAATTTTGAAATTTTGAAATTTTGAAATTTTGAAATTTTGAAATTGTGAAATTTTGAAATTTTAATATTTTGAAATTTTGACATTTTCAAATTTTGAAATTTTCAAATTTTGAAATTTTAAAATTTTGAAATTTTAAAAGTTTGAAATTTTGAAATTTTAAAATTTTGAAATTTTGAAATTTTGAAATTTTGAAATTTTGAAATTTTGAATTTTTAAAATTTTCAAATTTTCAAATTGTAAAATGTTGAAATTTTCAAATTTCCAAATTTTAAAATTTTGAAATTCAGAAATTTTGAAATTTTGAAATTTTGGAATTTTGGAATTTTGAAATTCTGAAATTTTGAAATTTTGAAATTTTGAAATTTTGAAATTTTGAAATTTTGAAATTTTGAAATTTTGATATTTTTAAAATTTTGAAATTTTGAAATTTTGAAATTTTGAAATTTTGAAATTTTAAAATTTTGAAATTTTGAAATTTTGAAATTTTGAAATTTTGAAATTTTGAAATTTTGAAATTTTGAAATTTGGAAAGTTTGAAATTTTGAAACTTTGAAATTTTGAAATTTTGAAATTTTGAAATTTTGAAATTTTGAAATTTTGAAATTTTGAAATTTTGAAATTTTGAGATTTTGAAATTTTAAAATTTTGAAATTTTGAAATTTTGAAATTTTGAAAGTTTGAAATTCTAAAATTTTGAAATTTTGAAATTTTGAAATTTTGAAATTTTGAAATTTTGAAATTTTGAAATTTTGAAATTTTGAAATTTTGAAATTTTGAAATTTTGAATATTTGAAATTTTCAAATTTTGAAATTTTAAAACTTTGAAATTTTGAAATTTTGAAATTTTGAAATTTTGAAATTTTTATATCTTGAAATTTCTATATTTTCAAATTAAGAAATTTTCAAATTTTGAAATTTTGAAATTTTAAAATCTTAAAATTTTCAAATTTTGAAATTTTAAAATTTTGAATTTTTTGAATTTTCAAATTTTGAAATCTTGAAATTTTGGAATTTTGAAAATTTAAATTTTTGAAATTTTGAAATTTCAAGATTTCAAAATTTTGAAATTTTGAAATTCTGAAATTTTGAAATTTTGGAATTTTGAAATTTTGAAATTTTGAAATTTTGAAATTTTGAAATTTTGAAATTTTGAAATTTTGAAATTTTGAAATTTTGAAATTTTGAAATTTTGAAATTTTGAAATTTTGAAATTTTGAAATTTTGAAATTTTGAAATTTTGAAATTTTGAAATTTTGAAATTTTGAAATTTTGAAATTTTGAAATTTTGAAATTTTGAAATTTTGAAATTTTGAAATTTTAAAATTTTGAAATTTTGAAATTTTGAAATTTTGAAATTTTGAAATTTTGAATATTTGAAATTTTGAAATTTTGAAATTTTGAAATTTTGAAATTTTGAAATTTTGAAATTTTGAAATTTTGAAATTTTGATATTTTGAAATTTTGAAGTTTTGAATTTTGATATCTTGAAATTTCTATATTTTCAGATTAAGAAATTTTCAAATTTTGAAATTTTGACATTTTGAAATTTTGAAATTTTAAAATTTTAAAATTTTAAAATTTTAAAATTTTAAAATTTTGGTATTTTGAAATTTTGAAATTTTGAAATTTTGAATTCTTGTGATTTTGAAATTTTGAAGTTTTGAAATCTTGAAATTTTGAAAATTTATATTTTTTAAATTTTGAAATTTCAAGATTTCGAAATTTTGAAATTTTGAAATTCTGAAATTTTGATATTTTGAAATTTTGAAATTTTGAAATTTTGAAATTTTGGAATTTTGGAATTTTGAAATTTTGAAATTTTGAAATTTTGGAATTTTGGAATTTTTAAATTTTGAAATTTTGAAATTTTGAAATTTAGAAATTTTGAAATTTTGAAATTTTGAAGTTTTGAAATTTTGAAATTTTGAAATTTTGAAATTTTGAAATTTTGAAATTTTGAAGTTTTGAAATTTTGAAATTTTGAAATTTTGAAATTTTGAAATTTTGAAATTTTGAAATTTTGAAATTTTGAAATTTTGAAATTTTGAAATTTAGAAATTTAGAAATTTTGAAATTTTGAAATTTTGAAATTTTGAAATTTTGAAATTTTGAAATTTTGAAATTTTGAAATTTTGAAGTTTTGAAATTTTGAAATTTTGAAATTTTGAAATTTTGAAATTTTGAAATTTTAAAATTTTGAAATTTTGAAATTTTGAAATTTTGAAATTTTGAAATCTTGAAATTTTTAAATTCTTAAATCTTGAAATTTTTAAATTCTGAAATTTTGAAATTTTGAAATTTTGGAATTTTGGAATTTTGAAATTTTGAAATATTGAAGTTTTGAAATTTTGAAATTTTGAAATTTTGAAATTTTGAACTGTTGAAATTTTTAAATTTTGAAGTTTTGAAATTTTGAAATTTTGAAAGTTTGAAATTTTGAAATTTTGAAATTTTGAAATTTTGAAATTTAGAAATTTTGAAATTTTGAAATTTTGAAATTTTGAAATTTTGAAATTTTGAAATTTTGAAATTTTGAAATTTTGAAATTTTGAAATTTTGAAATTTTGAAATTTTGAAATTTTGAAATTTTGAAATTTTGAAATTTTGAAATTTTGAAATTTTGAAATTTTGAAATTTTGAAATTTTGAAATTTTGAAATTTTGAAATTTTGAAATTTTGAAATTTTGAAATTTTGAAATTTTGAAATTTTGAAATTTTGAAATTTTGAAATTTTGAAATTTTGAAATTTTGAAATCTTAAAATTTTGAAATTTTGAAATTTTGAAGTTTTGAAGTCTTGAAATCTTGAAATTTTGAAATTTGAAATTTTGAAATTTTGAAATTTAGAAATTTTGAAATTTTGAAATTTTGAAATTTTGAAATTTTGAAATTTTGAAATTTTGAAATTTTGAAATTTTGAAATTTTGAAATTTTGAAATTTTGAAATTTTGAAATTTTGAAATTTTGAAATTTTGAAATTTTGAAATTTTGAAATTTTGAAATTTTGAAATTTTGAAATTTTGAAATTTTGAAATTTTGAAATTTTGAAATTTTGAAATTTTGAAATTTTGAAATTTTGAAATTTTGAAATTTTGAATTTTTAAAATTTTCAAATTTTCAAATTGTAAAATGTTGAAATTTTCAAATTTCCAAATTTTAAAATTTTGAAATTCAGAAATTTTGAAATTTTGGAATTTTGGAATTTTGAAATTTTGAAATTCTGAAATTTTCAAATTTTGAAATTTTGAAATTTTGATATTTTTAAAATTTTGAAATTTTGAAATTTTGAAATTTTGAAATTTTGAAATTTTGAAATTTTGAAATTTTGAAATTTTAAAATTTTGAAATTTTGAAATTTTGAAATTTTGAAATTTTGAAATTTTGAAATTTTGAAATTTTGAAATTTGGAAAGTTTGAAATTTTGAAACTTTGAAATTTTGAAATTTTGAAATTTTGAAATTTTGAAATTTTGAGATTTTGAAATTTTAAAATTTTGAAATTTTGAAATTTTGAAATTTTGAAAGTTTGAAATTCTGAAATTTTGAAATTTTGAAATTTTGAAATTTTGAAATTTTGAAATTTTGAAATTTTGAAATTTTGAAATTTTGAAATTTTGAAATTTTGAATATTTGAAATTTTCAAATTTTGAAATTTTAAAACTTTGAAATTTTGAAATTTTGAAATTTTGAAATTTTGAAATTTTTATATCTTGAAATTTCTATATTTTCAAATTAAGAAATTTTCAAATTTTGAAATTTTGAAATTTTAAAATCTTAAAATTTTCAAATTTTGAAATTTTAAAATTTTGAATTTTTTGAATTTTCAAATTTTGAAATCTTGAAATTTTGGAATTTTGAAAATTTAAATTTTTGAAATTTTTAAATTTCAAGATTTCAAAATTTTGAAATTTTGAAATTCTGAAATTTTGAAATTTTTGAATTTTGAAATTTTGAAATTTTGAAATTTTGAAATTTTGAAATTTTGAAATTTTGAAATTTTGAAATTTTGAAATTTTGAAATTTTGAAATTTTGAAATTTTGAAATTTTGAAATTTTGAAATTTTGAAATTTTGAAATTTTGAAATTTTGAAATTTTGAAATTTTGAAATTTTGAAATTTTAAAATTTTGAAATTTTGAAATTTTGAAATTTTGAAATTTTGAAATTTTGAAATTTTGAAATTTTGAAATTTTGAAATTTTGAAATTTTGAAATTTTGAAATTTTGAAATTTTGAAATTTTGAAATTTTGAAATTTTGAAATTTTGAAATTTTGATATTTTGAAATTTTGAAGTTTTGAAATTTTGATATCTTGAAATTTCTATATTTTCAGATTAAGAAATTTTCAAATTTTGAAATTTTGACATTTTGAAATTTTGAAATTTTAAAATTTTAAAATTTTAAAATTTTAAAATTTTAAAATTTTGGTATTTTGAAATTTTGAAATTTTGAAATTTTGAATTCTTGTGATTTTGAAATTTTGAAGTTTTGAAATCTTGAAATTTTGAAAATTTATATTTTTTAAATTTTGAAATTTTGAAATTTTGAAATTTTGAATTTTTAAAATTTTCAAATTTTCAAATTGTAAAATGTTGAAATTTTCAAATTTCCAAATTTTAAAATTTTGAAATTCAGAAATTTTGAAATTTTGGAATTTTGGAATTTTGAAATTTTGAAATTCTGAAATTTTGAAATTTTGAAATTTTGAAATTTTGAAATTTTGATATTTTTAAAATTTTGAAATTTTGAAATTTTGAAATTTTGAAATTTTGAAATTTTGAAATTTTGAAATTTTGAAATTTTGAAATTTTGAAATTTTAAAATTTTGAAATTTTGAAATTTTGAAATTTTGAAATTTTGAAATTTTGAAATTTTGAAATTTTGAAATTTTGAAATTTGGAAAGTTTGAAATTTTGAAACTTTGAAATTTTGAAATTTTGAAATTTTGAAATTTTGAAATTTTGAGATTTTGAAATTTTAAAATTTTGAAATTTTGAAATTTTGAAATTTTGAAAGTTTGAAATTCTGAAAATTTTGAAATTTTGAAATTTTGAAATTTTGAAATTTTGAAATTTTGAAATTTTGAAATTTTGAATATTTGAAATTTTCAAATTTTGAAATTTTAAAACTTTGAAATTTTGAAATTTTGAAATTTTGAAATTTTTATATCTTGAAATTTCTTTATTTTCAAATTAAGAAATTTTCAAATTTTGAAATTTTGAAATTTTAAAATCTTAAAATTTTCAAATTTTGAAATTTTAAAATTTTGAATTTTTTGAATTTTCAAATTTTGAAATCTTGAAATTTTGGAATTTTGAAAATTTAAATTTTTGAAATTTTGAAATTTCAAGATTTCAAAATTTTGAAATTTTGAAATTCTGAAATTTTGAAATTTTGAATTTTGAAATTTTGAAATTTTGAAATTTTGAAATTTTGAAATTTTGAAATTTTGAAATTTTGAAATTTTGAAATTTTGAAATTTTGAAATTTTGAAATTTTGAAATTTTGAAATTTTGAAATTTTGAAATTTTGAAATTTTGAAATTTTGAAATTTTGAAATTTTGAAATTTTGAAATTTTGAAATTTTGAAATTTTAAAATTTTGAAATTTTGAAATTTTGAAATTTTGAAATTTTGAAATTTTGAAATTTTGAAATTTTGAAATTTTGAAATTTTGAAATTTTGAAATTTTGAAATTTTGAAATTTTGAAATTTTGAAATTTTGAAATTTTGAAATTTTGAAATTTTGAAATTTTGATATTTTGAAATTTTGAAGTTTTGAAATTTTGATATCTTGAAATTTCTATATTTTCAGATTAAGAAATTTTCAAATTTTGAAATTTTGACATTTTGAAATTTTGAAATTTTAAAATTTTAAAATTTTAAAATTTTAAAATTTTGGTATTTTGAAATTTTGAAATTTTGAAATTTTGAATTCTTGTGATTTTGAAATTTTGAAGTTTTGAAATCTTGAAATTTTGAAAATTTATATTTTTTAAATTTTGAAATTTCAAGATTTCGAAATTTTGAAATTTTGAAATTCTGAAATTTTGATATTTTGAAATTTTGAAATTTTGAAATTTTGAAATTTTGGAATTTTGGAATTTTGAAATTTTGAAATTTTGAAATTTTGGAATTTTGGAATTTTTAAATTTTGAAATTTTGAAATTTTGAAATTTTGAAATTTAGAAATTTTGAAATTTTGAAATTTTGAAGTTTTGAAATTTTGAAATTTTGAAATTTTGAAATTTTGAAATTTTGAAATTTTGAAATTTTGAAGTTTTGAAATTTTGAAATTTTGAAATTTTGAAATTTTGAAATTTTGAAATTTTGAAATTTTGAAATTTTGAAATTTAGAAATTTAGAAATTTTGAAATTTTGAAATTTTGAAATTTTGAAATTTTGAAATTTTGAAATTTTGAAGTTTTGAAATTTTGAAATTTTGAAATTTTGAAATTTTGAAATTTTGAAATTTTAAAATTTTGAAATTTTGAAATTTTGAAATTTTGAAATTTTGAAATCTTGAAATTTTTAAATTCTTAAATCTTGAAATTTTTAAATTCTGAAATTTTGAAATTTTGAAATTTTGGAATTTTGGAATTTTGAAATTCTGAAATTTTGAAATATTGAAGTTTTGAAATTTTGAAATTTTGAAATTTTGAAATTTTGAAATTTTGAAATTTTGAAATTTTGAAATTTAGAAATTTTAAAATTTTGAAATTTTAAAATTTTGAAATTTTGAAATTTTGAAGTTTTGAAACCTTGAAATCTTGAAATTTTGAAATTTTGAAATTTTGAAATTTTGAACTGTTGAAATTTTTAAATTTTGAAGTTTTGAAATTTTGAAATTTTGAAATTTTGAAAGTTTGAAATTTTGAAATTTTGAAATTTTGAAATTTTGAAATTTAGAAATTTTGAAATTTTGAAATTTTGAAATTTTGAAATTTTGAAATTTTGAAATTTTGAAATTTTGAAATTTTGAAATTTTGAAATTTTGAAATTTTGAAATTTTGAAATTTTGAAATTTTGAAATTTTGAAATTTTGAAATTTTGAAATTTTGAAATTTTGAAATTTTGAAATTTTGAAATTTTGAAATTTTGAAATTTTGAAATTTTGAAATTTTGAAATTTTGAAATTTTGAAATTTTGAAATTTTGAAATTTTGAAATTTTGAAATTTTGAAATTTTGAAATTTTGAAATTTTGAAATTTTGAAATTTTGAAATTTTGAAATTTTGAAATTTTGAAATCTTAAAATTTTGAAATTTTGAAATTTTGAAGTTTTGAAGTCTTGAAATCTTGAAATTTTGAAATTTTGAAATTTGAAATTTTGAAATTTAGAAATTTTGAAATTTTTGAAATTTTGAAATTTTGAAATTTGAAATTTTGAAATTTTGAAATTTTGAAATTTTGAAATTTTGAAATTTTGAAATTTTGAAATTTTGAAATTTTGAAATTTTGAAATTTTGAAATTTTGAAATTTTGAAATTTTGAAATTTTGAAATTTTGAAATTTTGAAATTTTGAAATTTTGAAATTTTGAATTTTTGAAATTTTTGAATTTTGGAATCTTAAAATTTTGAAATTTTAAAATTTTGAAATTTTGAAATTTAGAAATTTTAAAATTTTGAAATTTTGAAATTTTGAAATTTTGAAATTTTGAAATTTTGTAATTTTGAAATTTTAAAATTTTGAAATTTTGAAATTTTGAAATTTTGAAATTTTGAAATTTTGAAATTTTGAAATTTTCAAATTTTGAAATTTTAAAAGTTTGAAATTTTGAAATTTTGAAATTTTGAAATTTTGAAATTGTGAAATTTTGAAATTTTAATATTTGAACTTTTGACATTTTCAAATTTTGAAATTTTGAAATTTAGAAATTTTAAAATTTTGAAATTTTGAAATTTTGAAATTTTGAAATTTTGAAATTTTGAAATTTTGTAATTTTGAAATTTTAAAATTTTGAAATTTTGAAATTTTGAAATTTTGAAATTTTAATTTTTAAAATTTTCAAATTTTGAAATTGTGAAATGTTGAAATTTTCAAATTTCTAAATTTTAAAATTTTGAAATTTTTAAATTTTGAAATTTTAAAATTTTGAAATTTTAAAATTTTGAAATTTTGAAATTTTGAAATTTTGAAATTTTGAAATTTTGAAATTTTGAAATTTTGAAATTTTGAAATTTTGAAATTTTGAAATTTTGAAATTTTGAAATTTTGAAATTTTGAAATTTTGAAATTTTGAAATTTTTAAAATTTTGAAATTTTGAAATTTTGAAATTTTGAAATTATGAAATTTTGAAATTTTGAAATTTTGAAGTTTTGAAATTTTGAAGTTTTGAAATTTTGATATCTTGAAATTTCTATATTTTCAAATTAAGGAATTTTCAAATTTTGAAATTTTGAAATTTTGAAATTTTGAAATTTTAATATTTTGAACTTTTGACATTTTCAAATTTTGAAATTTTGAAATTTTGAAATTTTCAAATTTTGAAATTTTAAAAGTTTGAAATTTTGAAATTTTGAAATTTTGAAATTTTGAAATTGTGAAATTTTGAAATTTTAATATTTTGAACTTTTGACATTTTCAAATTTTGAAATTTTCAAATTTTGAAATTTTAAAAGTTTGAAATTTTGAAATTTTGAAATTTTGAAATTTTGAAGTTTTGAAATTTTGAAATTTTGAAATTTTGAAATTTTGAAATTTTGAACTTTTGAAATTTGAAAATTATGAAATTTTGGAATTTTGAAATTTTGAAAGTTTGAAATTTGAAATTTTGAATTTTTAAATTTTCAAATTTTGAAATTGTGAAATGTTGAAATTTTCAAATTTCCAAATTTTAAAATTTTGAAATTCTGAAATTTTGAAATTTTGAAATTTTGGAATTTTGGAATTTTGAAATTTTGAAATTTTGAAATTTTGAAATTTTGAAATTTTGAAATTTTGAAATTTTGAAATTTTGAAATTTTGAAATTTTGAAATTTTGAAATTTTGAAATTTTGAAATTTTGAAATTTTGAAATTTTGAAATTTTGAAATTTTGAAATTTTGAAATTTTGAAATATTGAAATTTTGAAATTTTGAAATTTTGAAATTTTGAAATTTTGAAATTTTGAGATTTTGAAATTTTGAAATTTTAAAATTTTGAAATTTTGAAATTTTGAAATTTTGAAAGTTTAAAATTCTGAAATTTTGAAATTTTGAAATTTTGAAATTTTGAAATTTTGAAATTTTGAATATTTGAAATTTTCAAATTTTGAAATTGTTAAATGTTGAAATTTTCAAATTGTTAAATTTTGAAATTTTGAAATTTGAAATTTTGAACTTTTGAAATTTTGAAATTTTGAATTTTGAAATTTTGAAATTTTGAAGTTTTGAAATTTTGAAATTTTTATATCTTGAAATTTCTATATTTTCAAATTAAGAAACTTTGAAATTTTGAAATTTTGAAATTTTAAAATCTTAAAATTTTCAAATTTTGAAATTTAAAATTTTGAATTTTTTGAATTTTCAAATTTTGAAATCTTGAAATTTTGGAATTTGAAAATTTAAATTTTTGAAATTTTGAAATTTCAAGATTTCGAAATTTTGAAATTTTGAAATTCTGAAATTTTGAAATTTTGAAATTTTGAAATTTTGAAATTTTGAAATTTTGAAATTTTGAAATTTTGAAATTTTGAAATTTTGAAATTTTGAAATTTTTAAATTTGAAATTTTGAAATTTTGAAATTTTGAAATTTTGAAATTTTGAAATTTGAAATTTTGAAATTTTGAAATTTTGAAATTTTGAAATTTTGAAATTTTGAAATTTTGAAATTTTGATATTTTGAAATTTTGAAGTTTTGAAATTTTGATATCTTGAAATTTCTATATTTTCAAATTAAGAAATTTTCAAATTTTCAAATTTTGAAATTTTGACATTTTGAAATTTTGAAATTTTAAAATTTTAAATTTTGAAATTTGAAATTTAAAATTTTGAAATTCTGAAATTTTGAAATTTGAAATTTGAAATTTTGAAATTTTGAAATTTTGAAATTTTGAAATTTTGAAATTTTGAAATTTTGAAATTTTGAAATGTTGAAATTTGAAATTTTGAAATTTTGAAATTTTGAAAATTTTAAATTTTGAAATTTTGAAATTTTAAAATTTTGAAATTTTGAAATTTTTAAATTTTGAAATTTTGAAATTTTGAAATTTTTATATATTGAAATTTTGAAATTTTGAAATTTTGAAATTTGAGATTTTGAAATTCTGAAATTTTGAAATTTTAAAATTTGAAATTTTGAAATTTTGAAATTTTGAAATTTTGAAATTTTGAAATTTTGAAATTTTGAAATTTTGAAATTTTGAAATTTTGAAATTTTGAAATTTTGAAATTTTGAAATTTCGAAATTTTGAAATTTTGAAATTTTGA
>CATPCP010000007.1:0-35296 GCA_955652365.1 Eristalinus aeneus
AAAATTTCAAAATTTCAAAATTTCAAAAGTTCAAAATTTCAAAATTTTAAAATTACAAAATTTCAAAATTTCAAAATTTCCAAATTTGAAAATTTCAAAATTTCAAAATTTCAAAATTTCAAAATTTCAAAATTTCAAAATTTCAAAATTTCAAAATTTCAAAATTTCAAAATTTCAAAATTTCAAAATTTCAAAATTTCAAAATTTCAAAATTTCAAAATTTCCAAAATTTCAAAATTTCAAAATTTCAAAATTTCAAAATTCAAAATTTCAAAATTTCAAAATTTCAAAATTTCAAAATTTCAAAATTTCAAAATTTCAAAATTTCAAAATTTCAAAATTTCAAAATTTCAAAATTTCAAAATTTCAAAATTTCAAAATTTCAAAATTTCAAAATTTCAAAATTTCAAAATTTCAAAATTTCAAAATTTCAAAATTTCAAAATTTCAAAATTTCAAAATTTCAAAATTTCAAAATTTCAAAATTTCAAAATTTCAAAATTTCAAAATTTCAAAATGTCAAAATTTCAAAATTTCAAAATTTCAAAATTTCAAAATTTCAAAATTTCAAAATTTCAAAATTTCAAATTTTAAAATTTCAAAATTTCAAAATTTCAAAATTTCAAAATATCAAAATTTCAAGATTTCAAAATTTCAAAATTACAAAATTTCAAAATTTAGAAATGTAAGAATTTCAAAATTTCAAAATTTCAAGATTTCAAAATTTCAAAATATCAAAATTTCAAAATTTCAAAATTTCAAAATTTCAAAATTTCAAAATTTCAAAACGTCAAAAATTCAAAATTTCGAAATTTCAAAATTTCAAAATTTCGAAATTTCAAAATTTCAAAATTTCAAAATTTTAAAATTTCAAAATTTCAAAATTTCAAAATTTTAAAATTTCAAAATTTCAAAATTTCAAAATTTCAAAATTTCAAAATTTCAAAATTTCAAAATCTCAAAATTTCAAAATTTCAAAATTTCAAAATTTCAAAATGTCAAAATTTCAAAATTTCGAAATTTCAAATTTCAAAATTTCAAAATTTCAAAATTTCAAAATTTCAAAATTTCAAAATTTCAAAATTTCAAAATATCAAAATTTTAAAATTTCAAAATTTCAAAATTTCAAAATTTCAAAATTTCAAAATTTCAAAATTTCAAAATTTCAAAATTTCAAAATTTCAAAATTTCAAAATATCAAAATTTCAAAATTTCAAAATTTCAAAATTTCAAAATTTCAAAATTTCAAAATTTCAAAATTTCAAAATTTCAAAATTTCAAAATTTCAAAACTTCAAAATTTCAAAATTTTAAAATTTCAAAATTTCAAAATCTCAAAATTTCAAAATTTCAAAAATTCAAAATTTCAAAATTTCAAAATTTCAAAATTTCAAAATTTCAAAATTTCAAAATTTCAAAATTTCAAAATTTCAAAATTTCAAAATTTCAAAATTTCAAAATTTCAAAATTTCAAAATTTCAAAATTTCAAAATTTCAAAATTTCAAAACTTCAAAATTTCAAAATTTCAAAATTTGAAAATTTCAAAATTTGAAAATTTCAAAATTTGAAAATTTCAAAATTTCAAAACTTCTAAATTTCAAAATTTCAATATTTCAAAATTTCAAAATTTCAAAATTTTAAAAATTTCAAAATTTCAAAATTTCAAAATTTCAAAATTTCAAAATTTCAAAATTTCAAAATTTCAAAATTTCAAAATTTCAAAATTTAAAAATTTAAAAATTTCAAAATTTCAAAATTTCAAAATTTCAAAATTTCAAATTTCAAAATTTTTAAATTTCAAAAGTTCAAAATTTCAAAATTTAAAAATTTCAAAATTTCAGCATTTTAAATTTCAAAATTTTAAAATTTCAAAATTTTAAAATTTCAAAATTTCAAAATTTCAGAACTTCAAAATTTCAAAATTTTAAATTTTCAAAATTTCAAAATTTCAAAATTTTAAAAGTTCAGAATATCAAAATTTCAAAAGTTCACCATTTCAAAATTTCAGAATGTAAAAATTTAAAAAATTTCAAAATTTCAAAATTTCAAAATTTCAAAATTTCAAAATTTCAAAATTTCAAAATTTTAAAATTTTAAAATTTCAAAATTTCAAAATTTCAAAATTTCGAAATTTCAAAATTTTAAAATTTAAAAATTTCAAAATTTCAAAATTTCGAAATTTCAAAATTTTAAAATTTCAAAATTTCAAAATTTCAAAATTTCAAAATTTCAAAATTTCAAAATTTCAAAATTTCAAAATTTCAAAATTTCAAAATTTCAAAATTTCAAAATTTCAAAATTTCAAAATTTCAAAATTTCAAAATTTCGAAATTTCAAAATTTCAAAATTTCAAAATTTCAAAATTTCAAAATTTCAAAATTTCAAAATTTCAAAATTTCAAAATTTCAAAACTTCAAAATTTGAAAATTTCAAAATTTCAAAATTTCAAAAGTTCAAAATTTCAAAATTTTAAAATTACAAAATTTCAATATTTCAAAATTTCAAAATTTCAAAATTTCAAAATTTCCAAATTTCAAAATTTCCAAATTTGAAAATTTCAAAATTTCAAAATTTCAAAATTTCAAAATTTCAAAATTTCAAAATTTTAAAATTTTAAAAGTTCAAATTTTCAAAATTTCAAAATTTCAGAATTTCAAATTTCAAAATTTTAAAATTTCAAAATTTTAAAATTTCAGAACTTCAAAATTTCAAAATTTTAAGTTTTCAAAATTTCAGAATTTCAAAATTTTAAAAGCTCAGAATATCAAAATTTCAAAAGTTCACCATTTCAAAATTTCAAAATGTAAAAATTTCAAAATTTCAAAATTTCAAAATTTCAAAATTTCAAAATTTCAAAATTTCAAAATTTCAAAATTTCAAAATTTCAAAATTTCAAAATTTCAAAATTTCAAAATTTCAAAATTTCAAAATTTCAAAATTTCAAAATTTCAAAATTTCAAAATTTCAAAATTTCAAAATTTCAAAATTTCAAAATTTCAGAATTTCAAAATTTCAAAATTTCAAAATTTCAAAATTTCAAAATTTCAAAATTTCAAAATTTCAAAATTTCAAAATTTCAAAATTTCAAAATTTCAAAATTTCAAAACTTCAAAATTTCAAAATTTCAAAATTTTAAAATTACAAAATTTCAAAATTTCAAAATTTCAAAATTTCCAAATTTGAAAAATTGAAAATTTGAAAATTTCAAAATTTCAAAATTTCAAAATTTCAAAATTTCAAAATTTCAAAATTTCAAAATTTCAAAATTTCAAAATTTCAAAATTTCAAAATTTCAAGATTTCAAAATTTCAAAATTTCAAAATTTCAAAATTTCAAAATTTCAAAATTTCAAAATTTCAAAATATCAAAATTTCAAAATTTCAAAATTTCAAAATTTCAAAATTACAAAATTTCAAAATTTAGAAATGTAAAAATTTCAAAATTTCAAGATTTCAAAATTTCAAAATATCAATGTTTTAAGATCTCAAAAGATAAAAATTTCAAAATTTCAAAATTGTAAAATTTCAAAATTTCAAAATTTCAAAATTTCAAAACGCCAAAATTTCAAAATTTCAAAATTTCAAAATTTCAAAATTTCAAAATTTCAAAACATCAAAATTTCAAAATTTCAAAATTTCAAAATTTCAAAATTTCAAAATTTCAAAATTTCAAAATTTTAAAATTTCAAAATTTCAAAATATCAAAATTTCAAAATTTCAAAATTTCAAAATTTCAAAATTTCAAAATTTCAAAATTTCAAAATTTCAAAATTTCAAAATTTCAAAATTTCAAAATTTCAAAATTTCAAAATTTCAAAATTTCAAAATTTCAAAATTTCAAAATTTCGAAACTTCAAAATTGCAAAATTTTAAAAATTTCAAAATTTCAAAATATCAAAATTTCAAAATTTCAAAATTTCAAAATTTCAAAATTTCACAATTTCACAATTTCAAAATTTCAAAATTTCAAAATTTCAAAATTTCAAAATTTCTAAATCTCAAAAATTTCAAAATCTCAAAATCTCAAAATTTCAAAATTTCAATAGTTACAAATTTACAAATTTCAAAATTTTAAAATTTGAAAATTTGAAAATTTCGAAATTTCAAAATTTCAAAATTTCAAAATTTCAAAATTTCAAAATTTCAAAATTTCAAAATTTCAAAATTTCAAAATTTCAAAATTTCAAAATTTCAAAATTTCAAAATTTCAAAATTTCAAAATTTCAAAATTTCAAAATTTCAAAATTTCAAAATCTCAAAATTTCAAAATTTCAAAATTTCAAAATTTCAAAATTTCAAAATTTCAAAATTTCAAAATTTCAAAATTTCAAAGTTGCAAAATTTCAAAATTTCAAAATTTCAATATTTCAAAATTTCAAAATTTCAAAATTTCATAATTTCAAAATTGCAAAATTTCAAAAATTCAAAAGTTCAAAATTTCAAAATTTCAAAATTTCTCAAATTTCAAAATTTTAAAATTTCAAAATTTCCAAATATGAAAACTTCAAAATTTCAAAATTTCAAAATTTCGAAATTTCAAAATTTCAAAATTTCAAAATTTCAAAATTTCAAAATTTCAAAATTTCAAAATTTCAAAATTTCAAAATTTCAAAATTTCAAAATTTCAAAATTTCAAAATTTCAAAATTTCAAAACTTCAAAATTTCAAAATTTCAAAATTTCAAAATTTCAAAATTTCAAATTTTCAAAATTTCAAAATTTCAAAATTTCAAAATTTCAAAATTTCAAAATTTCAAAATTTCAAAATTTCAAAATTTCAAAATTTCAAAATTTCAAAATTTCAAAATTTCAAAATTTCAAAATTTCAAAATTTCAAAATGTCAAATTTTCAAAATTTCAAAATTTCAAAATTTCAAAATTTCAAAACTTCAAAATTTCAAAATTTCAAAATTTCAAAATTTCAAAATTTCAAAATTTCAAAAGTTCAAAATTTCAAAATTTTAAAATTACAAAATTTCAAAATTTCAAAATTTCCAAATTTGAAAATTTCAAAATTTCAAAATTTCAAA
The DNA here is from genome assembly GCA_955652365.1 of Eristalinus aeneus. Lineage (NCBI taxonomy): Eukaryota > Metazoa > Arthropoda > Insecta > Diptera > Syrphidae > Eristalinus > Eristalinus aeneus. The sequence continues at coordinate 5,028 of CATPCP010000007.1, forward strand.
ATTTCAAAATTTCAAAATTTCAAAATTTCAAAATTTCAAAATTTCAAAATTTCAAAATTTCAAAATTTCCAAAATTTCAAAATTTCAAAATTTCAAAATTTCAAAATTTCAAAATTTCAAAATTTCAAAATTTCAAAATTTCAAAATTTCAAAATTTCAAAATTTCAAAATTTCAAAATTTCAAAATTTCAAAATTTCAAAATTTCAAAATTTCAAAATTTCAAAATTTCAAAATTTCAAAATTTCAAAATTTCAAAATTTCAAAATTTCAAAATTTCAAAATTTCAAAATTTCAAAATTTCAAAATTTCAAAATTTCAAAATTTCAAAATTTCAAAATTTCAAAATTTCAAAATTTCAAAATTTCAAAATTTCAAAATTTCAAAATTTCAAAATTTCAAAATTTCAAAATTTCAAAATTTCAAAATTTCAAAAAGTCAAAAATTTCAAAATTTCGAAATTTCAAAATTTCAAAATTTCAAAATTTCAAAATTTCAAAATTTCAAAATTTCAAAATTTTAAAATTTCAAAATCTCAAAATCTCAAAATTTCAAAATTTCAATAAGTACAAATTTACAAATTTCAAAATTTTAAAATTTCAAAATTTCAAAATTTCAAAATTTCAAAATTTCAAAATTTTAAAATTTTAAGATTTCAAAATTTCAAAATATCAAAATTTCAAAATTTCAAAATTTCAAAATTTCAAAATTTTAAAATTTCAAAATTTCAAAATTTCAAAATTTCAAAATTTCAAAATTTCAAAATTTCAAAATTTCAAAATTTCAAAATTTCAAAATGTCAAAATTTCAAAATTTCAAAATTTCAAAATTTCAAAATTTCAAAATTTCAAAATTTCAAAATTTCAAAATTTTAAAATTTCAAAATTTCAAAATTTCAAAATTTCAAAATATCAAGATTTCAAAATTTCAAAATTACAAAATTTCAAAATTTAGAAATGTAAGAATTTCAAAATTTCAAAATTTCAAGATTTCAAAATTTCAAAATATCAAAATTTCAAAATTTCAAAATTTCAAAATTTCAAAATTTCAAAATTTCAAAACGTCAAAAATTCAAAATTTCGAAATTTCAAAATTTCAAAATTTCGAAATTTCAAAATTTCAAAATTTCAAAATTTTAAAATTTCAAAATTTCAAAATTTCAAAATTTCAAAATTTCAAAATTTCAAAATCTCAAAATTTCAAAATTTCAAAATTTCAAAATTTCAAAATGTCAAAATTTCAAAATTTCGAAATTTCAAAATTTCAAAATTTCAAAATTTCAAAATTTCAAAATTTCAAAATTTCAAAATTTCAAAATTTCAAAATATCAAAATTTTAAAATTTCAAAATTTCAAAATTTCAAAATTTCAAAATTTCAAAATTTCAAAATTTCAAAATTTCAAAATTTCAAAATTTCAAAATTTCAAAACATCAAAATTTCAAAATTTCAAAATTTCAAAATTTCAAAATTTCAAAATTGTAAAATTTCAAAATTTCAAAATTTCAAAATTTCAAAATTTCAAAACGCCAAAATTTCAAAATTTCAAAATTTCAAAATTTCAAAATTTCAAAATTTCAAAACATCAAAATTTCAAAATTTCAAAATTTCAAAATTTCAAAATTTCAAAATTTCAAAATTTCAAAATTTTAAAATTTCAAAATTTCAAAATATCAAAATTTCAAAATTTCAAAATTTCAAAATTTCAAAATTTCAAAATTTCAAAATTTCAAAATTTCAAAATTTCAAAATTTCAAAATTTCAAAATTTCAAAATTTCAAAATTTCAAAATTTCAAAATTTCAAAATTTCGAAACTTCAAAATTGCAAAATTTTAAAAATTTCAAAATTTCAAAATATCAAAATTTCAAAATTTCAAAATTTCAAAATTTCAAAATTTCACAATTTCACAATTTCAAAATTTCAAAATTTCAAAATTTCAAAATTTCAAAATTTCAAAATTTCTAAATCTCAAAAATTTCAAAATCTCAAAATCTCAAAATTTCAAAATTTCAATAGTTACAAATTTACAAATTTCAAAATTTTAAAATTTGAAAATTTGAAAATTTCGAAATTTCAAAATTTCAAAATTTCAAAATTTCAAAATTTCAAAATTTCAAAATTTCAAAATTTCAAAATTTCAAAATTTCAAAATTTCAAAATTTCAAAATTTCAAAATTTCAAAATTTCAAAATTTCAAAATCTCAAAATTTCAAAATTTCAAAATTTCAAAATTTCAAAATTTCAAAATTTCAAAATTTCAAAGTTGCAAAATTTCAAAATTTCAAAATTTCAATATTTCAAAATTTCAAAATTTCAAAATTTCATAATTTCAAAATTGCAAAATTTCAAAAATTCAAAAGTTCAAAATTTCAAAATTTCAAAATTTCTCAAATTTCAAAATTTTAAAATTTCAAAATTTCCAAATATGAAAACTTCAAAATTTCAAAATTTCAAAATTTCGAAATTTCAAAATTTCAAAATTTCAAAATTTCAAAATTTCAAAATTTCAAAATTTCAAAATTTCAAAATTTCAAAATTTCAAAATTTCAAAATTTCAAAATTTCAAAATTTCAAAATTTCAAAATTTCAAAATTTCAAAATTTCAAAATTTCAAAACTTCAAAATTTCAAAATTTCAAAATTTCAAAATTTCAAATTTTCAAAATTTCAAAATTTCAAAATTTCAAAATTTCAAAATTTCAAAATTTCAAAATTTCAAAATTTCAAAATTTCAAAATTTCAAAATTTCAAAATTTCAAAATTTCAAAATTTCAAAATTTCAAAATTTCAAAATTTCAAAATGTCAAATTTTCAAAATTTCAAAATTTCAAAATTTCAAAATTTCAAAACTTCAAAATTTCAAAATTTCAAAATTTCAAAATTTCAAAAGTTCAAAATTTCAAAATTTTAAAATTACAAAATTTCAAAATTTCAAAATTTCCAAATTTGAAAATTTCAAAATTTCAAAATTTCAAAATTTCAAAATTTCAAAATTTCAAAATTTCAAAATTTCAAAATTTCAAAATTTCAAAATTTCAAAATTTCAAAATTTCCAAAATTTCAAAATTTCAAAATTTCAAAATTTCAAAATTTCAAAATTTCAAAATTTCAAAATTTCAAAATTTCAAAATTTCAAAATTTCAAAATTTCAAAATTTCAAAATTTCAAAATTTCAAAATTTCAAAATTTCAAAATTTCAAAATTTCAAAATTTCAAAATTTCAAAATTTCAAAATTTCAAAATTTCAAAATTTCAAAATTTCAAAATTTCAAAATTTCAAAATTTCAAAATTTCAAAATTTCAAAATTTCAAAATTTCAAAATTTCAAAATTTCAAAATTTCAAAATTTCAAAATGTCAAAATTTCAAAATTTCAAAATTTCAAAATTTCAAAATTTCAAAATTTCAAAATTTCAAAATTTCAAAATTTTAAAATTTCAAAATTTCAAAATTTCAAAATTTCAAAATATCAAAATTTCAAGATTTCAAAATTTCAAAATTACAAAATTTCAAAATTTAGAAATGTAAGAATTTCAAAATTTCAAAATTTCAAGATTTCAAAATTTCAAAATATCAAAATTTCAAAATTTCAAAATTTCAAAATTTCAAAATTTCAAAATTTCAAAACGTCAAAAATTCAAAATTTCGAAATTTCAAAATTTCAAAATTTCGAAATTTCAAAATTTCAAAATTCAAAATTTTAAAATTTCAAAATTTCAAAATTTCAAAATTTCAAAATTTCAAAATTTCAAAATCTCAAAATTTCAAAATTTCAAAATTTCAAAATTTCAAAATGTCAAAATTTCAAAATTTCGAAATTTCAAAATTTCAAATTTCAAAATTTCAAAATTTCAAATTTCAAAATTTCAAAATTTCAAAATTTCAAAATTTCAAAATTTCAAAATTTCAAAATATCAAAATTTTAAAATTTCAAATTTCAAAATTTCAAAATTTCAAAATTTCAAAATTTCAAAATTTCAAAATTTCAAAATTTCAAAATTTCAAAATTTCAAAATTTCAAAATTTCAAAATTTCAAAATTTCAAAATTTCAAAATTTCAAAATTTCAAAATTTCAAAATTTCAAAATTTCAAAATTTCAAAATTTCAAAATTTCAAAATTTCAAAATTTCAAAATTTCAAAATTTCAAAACTTCAAAATTTCAAAATTTTAAAATTTCAAAATTTCAAAATCTCAAAATTTCAAAATTTCAAAATTCAAAATTTCAAAATTTCAAAATTTCAAAATTTCAAAATTTCAAAATTTCAAAATTTCAAAATTTCAAAATTTCAAAATTTCAAAATTTCAAAATTTCAAAATTTCAAAATTTCAAAATTTCAAAATTTCAAAATTTCAAAATTTCAAAATTTAAAAATTTCAAAATTTCAAAATTTCAAAATTTCAAAATTTCAAAATTTCAAAATTTCAAAATTTCAAAATTTCAAAATTTCAAATTTCAAAATTTTAAATTTCAAAAGTTCAAAATTTCAAAATTTAAAAATTTCAAAATTTCAGCATTTTAAATTTCAAAATTTTAAAATTTCAAAATTTTAAAATTTCAAAATTTCAAAATTTCAGAACTTCAAAATTTCAAAATTTTAAATTTTCAAAATTTCAAAATTTCAAAATTTTAAAAGTTCAGAATATCAAAATTTCAAAAGTTCACCATTTCAAAATTTCAGAATGTAAAAATTTAAAAAATTTCAAAATTTCAAATTTCAAAATTTCAAAATTTCAAAATTTCAAAATTTCAAAATTTTAAAATTTTAAAATTTCAAAATTTCAAAATTTCAAAATTTCGAAATTTCAAAATTTTAAAATTTAAAAATTTAAAAATTTCAAAATTTCGAAATTTCAAAATTTTAAAATTTCAAAATTTCAAAATTTCAAAATTTCAAAATTTCAAAATTTCAAAATTTCAAAATTTCAAAATTTCAAAATTTCAAAATTTCAAAATTTCAAAATTTCAAAATTTCAAAATTTCAAAATTTCAAAATTTCAAAATTTCAAAATTTCAAAATTTCAAAATTTCAAAATTTCAAAACTTCAAAATTTGAAAATTTCAAAATTTCAAAATTTCAAAATTTCAAAAGTTCAAAATTTCAAAATTTTAAAATTACAAAATTTCAATATTTCAAAATTTCAAAATTTCAAAATTTCAAAATTTCCAAATTTGAAAATTTCAAAATTTCAAAATTTCAAAATTTCAAAATTTCAAAATTTCAAAATTTTAAAATTTTAAAAGTTCAAAATTTCAAAATTTCAAAATTTCAGAATTTCAAATTTCAAAATTTTAAAATTTCAAAATTTTAAAATTTCAGAACTTCAAAATTTCAAAATTTTAAGTTTTCAAAATTTCAGAATTTCAAAATTTTAAAAGCTCAGAATATCAAAATTTCAAAAGTTCACCATTTCAAAATTTCAAAATGTAAAAATGTAAAAATTTCAAAATTTCAAAATTTCAAAATTTCAAAATTTCAAAATTTCAAAATTTCAAAATTTCAAAATTTCAAAATTTCAAAATTTCAAAATTTCAAAATTTCAAAATTTCAAAATTTCAAAATTTCAAAATTTCAAAATTTCAAAATTTCAAAATTTCAAAATTTCAGAATTTCAAAATTTCAAAATTTCAAAATTTCAAAATTTCAAAATTTCAAAATTTCAAAATTTCAAAATTTCAAAATTTCAAAATTTCAAAATTTCAAAATTTCAAAATTTCAAAATTTCAAAATTTCAAAATTTCAAAACTTCAAAATTTCAAAATTTCAAAATTTTAAAATTACAAAATTTCAAAATTTCAAAATTTCAAAATTTCCAAATTTGAAAAATTGAAAATTTGAAAATTTCAAAATTTGAAAATTTCAAAATTTCAAAATTTCAAAATTTCAAAATTTCAAAATTTCAAAATTTCAAAATTTCAAAATTTCAAAATTTCAAGATTTCAAAATTTCAAAATTTCAAAATTTCAAAATTTCAAAATTTCAAAATTTCAAAATTTTAAAATATCAAAATTTCAAAATTTCAAAATTTCAAAATTTCAAAATTACAAAATTTCAAAATTTAGAAATGTAAAAATTTCAAAATTTCAAGATTTCAAAATTTCAAAATATCAATGTTTTAAGATCTCAAAAGATAAAAATTTCAAAATTTCAAAATTGTAAAATTTCAAAATTTCAAAATTTCAAAATTTCAAAATTTCAAAATTTCAAAATTTCAAAACGCCAAAATTTCAAAATTTCAAAATTTCAAAATTTCAAAATTTCAAAATTTCAAAACATCAAAATTTCAAATTTCAAAATTTCAAAATTTCAAAATTTCAAAATTTCAAAATTTCAAAATTTCAAAATTTCAAAATTTTAAAATTTCAAAATTTCAAAATATCAAAATTTCAAAATTTCAAAATTTCAAAATTTCAAAATTTCAAAATTTCAAAATTTCAAAATTTCAAAATTTCAAAATTTCAAAATTTCAAAATTTCAAAATTTCAAAATTTCAAAATTTCAAAATTTCAAAATTTCATAATTTCAAAATTTTAAAATTTCAAAATTTCAAAATATCAAAATTTCAAAATTTCAAAATTTCAAAATTTCAAAATTTCAAAATTTCAAAATTTCGAAATTGCAAAATTTCAAAATTTTAAAAATTTCAAAATTTCAAAATTTCAAAATTTCAAAATTTCAAAATTTCAAAATTTCAAAATTTCAAAATTCAAAATTTCAAAATTTCAAAATTTTAAAATTTCAAAAGTTCAAAATTTAAAAATTTAAAAATTAAAAATTTCAGAATTTCAAATTTCAAAATTTAAAATTTCAAAATTTCTAAATTTCAAAATTTCAAAATTTCAGAACTTCAAAATTTCAAAATTTTAAATTTTCAAAATTTCAAAATTTCAAAATTTTAAAAGTTCAGAATATCAAAATTTCAAAAGTTCACCATTTCAAAATTTCATAATGTAAAAATTTAAAAATTTCAAAATTTCAAAATTTTAAAATTTCAAAATTTCAATATTTAAAAATTTCAAAATTTAAAAATTTAAAAATTTAAAAATTTTAAAATTTCAAAATTTCAAAATTTCAAAATTTCAAAATTTCAAAATTTCAAAATTTCAAAATTTCAAAATTTCAAAATATCAAAATTTCAAAATTTCAAAATTTCAAAATTTCAAAATTACAAAATTTCAAAATTTAGAAATGTAAAAATTTCAAAATTTCAAGATTTCAAAATTTCAAAATATCAATGTTTTAAGATCTCAAAAGATAAAAATTTCAAAATTTCAAAATTGTAAAATTTCAAAATTTCAAAATTTCAAAATTTCAAAATTTCAAAATTTCAAAATTTCAAAATTTCAAAATTTCAAAACGCCAAAATTTCAAAATTTCAAAATTTCAAAATTTCAAAATTTCAAAATTTCAAAACATCAAAATTTCAAAATTTCAAAATTTCAAAATTTCAAAATTTCAAAATTTCAAAATTTCAAAATTTCAAAATTTCAAAATTTCAAAATTTCAAATTTTAAAATTTCAAAATTTCAAAATATCAAAATTTCAAAATTTCAAAATTTCAAAATTTCAAAATTTCAAAATTTCAAAATTTCAAAATTTCAAAATTTCAAAATTTCAAAATTTCAAAATTTCAAAATTTCAAAATTTCAAAATTTCAAAATTTCAAAATTTCAAAATTTCAAAATTTCAAAATTTCATAATTTCAAAATTTAAAATTTCAAAATTTCAAAATATCAAAATTTCAAAATTTCAAAATTTCAAAATTTCAAAATTTCGAAATTGCAAAATTTCAAAATTTCAAAATTTCAAAATTTCAAAATTTCAAAATTTCAAAATTTCAAAATTTCAAAATTTCAAAATTTCAAAATTTCAAAATTTTAAAATTTCAAAAGTTCAAAATTTAAAAATTTAAAAATTTAAAAATTTAAAAATTTCAGAATTTCAAATTTCAAAATTTTAAATTTCAAAATTTCTAAATTTCAAAATTTCAAAATTTCAGAACTTCAAATTTCAAAATTTTAAATTTTCAAAATTTCAAAATTTCAAAATTTTAAAAGTTCAGAATATCAAAATTTCAAAAGTTCACCATTTCAAAATTTCATAATGTAAAAATTTAAAAATTTCAAAATTTCAAAATTTCAAAATTTTAAAATTTCAAAATTTCAATATTTAAAAATTTCAAAATTTAAAAATTAAAAATTTCAAAATTTTAAAATTTCAAAATTTCAAAATTTCAAAATTTCAAAATTTCAAAATTTCAAAATTTCAAAATTTCAAAATTTCAAAATTTCAAATTTCAAAATTTCAAAACTTCAAAATTTCAAAATTTTCAAATTTCAAAATTTCAAAATTTCAAAATTTCAAAAGCTCAAATTTCAAAATTTAAAATTACAAAATTTCAAAATTCCAAATTTCGAAATTTCAAAATTTCCAAATTTCCAAATTTCAAAATTTCAAAATTTCAAAATTTCAAAATTTCAAAATTTCAAAATTTCAAAATTTCAAAATTTCAAAATTTCAAAATTTCAAAATTTCAAAATTTCAAAATTTCAAAATTTCAAAATTTCAAAGTTTCAAAATTTCAAATTTCCAAATTTCAAAATTTCAAAATTTCAAAATTTCAAAATTTCAAAATTTCAAAATTTCAAAATTTCAAAATTTCAAAATTTCAAAATTTCAAAATTTCAAAATTTCAAAATTTCAAAATTTCAAAATTTCAAAATTTCAAAATTTCAAAATTTCAAAATTTTAAAATTTCAAAATTTCAAAATTTCAAAATTTCAAAATTTCAAAATTTCAAAATTTCAAAATTTCAAAATTTCAAAATTTCAAAATTTCAAAATTTCAAAATTTCAAAATTTCAAATTTCAAAATTTCAAAATTTCAAAATTCAAAATTTCAAAATTTCAAAATTTCAAAATTTCAAAATTTCAAAATTTCAAATTTTAAAATTTCAAAATTTCAAAATTTCAAAATTTCAAAATTTCAAAATTTCAAAATTTCAAAATTTCAAAATTTCAAAATTTCAAAATTTCAAAATTTCAAAATTTCAAAATTTCAAAAGTTAAAAATTTCAAAATTTCAAATTTCAAAATTTCAAAATTTCAAAATTTCAAATTTCAAAATTTTAAAATTCAAAATTTTAAAATTTCAAAAGTTCAAAATTTCAAAATTTAAAAATTTCAAAATTTCAAAATTTCAAAATTTAAAAATTTCAAAATTTCAAAATTCAAATTTTAAAATTTCAAAATTTTAAAATTTCAAAAGTTCAAAATTTCAAAATTTAAAAATTTCAAAATTTCAAAATTTTAGAATTTCAAATTTCAAAATTTTAAAATTTCAAAATTTTAAAATATCAAAATTTCAAAATTCAGAACTTCAAAATTTCAAAATTTCAAAATTTCAAAATTTCAATAGTTAAAAATTTACAAATTTCAAAATTTTAAAATTTCAAAATTTCAAAATTTCAAAATTTCAAAATTTCAAAATTTCAAAATTTCAAAATTTCAAAATTTCAAAATTCAAAATTTCAAAATTTCAAAATTTCAAAATTTTAAAATTTCAAAATTTCAAAATTTCAAAATTTCAAAATTTCAAAATTTCAAAATTCAAAATTTCAAAATTTCAAAATTTCAAAACTTCAAAATTTCAAAATTTTAAAATTTCAAAATTTCAAAATTTCAAAAATTCAAAATTTCAAAATTCAAATTTTCAAAATTTCAAAATTTTAAAATTTCAAAATTTCAAAATTTCAAAATTTCAAAATTTCAAAATTTCAAAATTTCAAAATTTCAAAATTTCAAAATTTCAAATTTCAAAATTTCAAAATTCAAAATTTCAAAATTTCAAAATTTCAAAATTTCAAATTTCAAAATTGCAAAATTTCAAAATTTCAAAATTTCAAAATTTCAAAATTTCAAAATTTCAAAATTTCAAAATTTCAAAACTTCAAAATTTCAAAATTTCAAAATTTCAAAATTTCAAAATTTCAAAATTCAAAATTTCAAAATTTCAAAATTTCAAAATTTCAAAATTTCAAAATTTCAAAATTTCAAAATTTCAAAATTTCAAAATTTCAAAATTTCAAAATTTCAAAATTTCAAAATTTCAAAATTTCAAAATTTCAAAATTTCAAAATTTCAAAATTTCAAAATTTCAAAATTTCAAAATTTTAAAATTTCAAAATTTCAAAATTTCAAAATTTCAAAATTTCAAAATTTCAAAATTTAGAAATTTCAAAATTTCAAAATTTCAAAATTTCAAAATTTCAAAATTTCAAAATTTCAAAATTTCAAAATTTCAAAATTTTAAAATTTCAAAATTTCAAAATTTCAAAATTTCCAAGTTTGAAAATTTGAAAATTTCAAAATTTCAAAATTTCAAAATTTCAAAATTTCCAAATTTGAAAATTTCAAATTTCAAAATTTCAAAATTTCAAAATTTCAAAATTTCAAAATTTCAAAATTTCAAAATTTTAAAATTTCAAAATTTCAAAATTTCAAAATTTCAAAATTTCAAAATTGCAAAATTTCAAAAATTCAAAATTTTAAAATTTCAAAATTAAAAATTCCAAAATTTCAAAACATCAAAATTTCAAAATTTCAAAATTTCAAAATTTCAAAATTTCAAAATTTCAAAAGTTCAAAATTTCAAAATTTCAAAATTTCAAAATTTCAAAATTTCAAAATTTCAAAATTTTAAAATTTCAAAATTTCAAAATTTTAAAATTTCAAAATTTCAAAATTTCAAAATTTCAAAATTTCAAAATTTCAAAATTTCAAAATTTCAAAATTTCAAAATTTCAAAATTTCAAAATTTCAAAAGTTAAAAATTTCAAAATTTCAAAATTTCAAAATTTCAAAATTTCAAAATTTCAAAATTTCAAAATTTCAAATTTCAAAATTTTAAAATTTCAAAATTTTAAAATTTCAAAAGTTCAAAATTTCAAAATTTAAAAATTTCAAAATTTCAAAATTTCAAAATTTAAAAATTTCAAAATTTCAAAATTTCAAAATTTCAAAATTTTAAAATTTCAAAATTTTAAAATTTCAAAAGTTCAAAATTTCAAAATTTCAAAATTTCAAAATTTCAAAATTTTAGAATTTCAAATTTCAAAATTTTAAAATTTCAAAATTTTAAAATATCAAAATTTCAAAATTTCAGAACTTCAAAATTTCAAAATTTCAAAATTTCAAAATTTCAATAGTTAAAAATTTACAAATTTCAAAATTTTAAAATTTCAAAATTTCAAAATTTCAAAATTTCAAAATTTCAAAATTTCAAAATTTCAAAATTTCAAAAATTCAAAATTTCAAAATTTCAAAATTTCAAAATTTTAAAATTTCAAAATTTCAAAATTTCAAAATTTCAAAATTTCAAAATTTCAAAATTTCAAAACTTCAAAATTTCAAAATTTTAAAATTTCAAAATTTCAAAATTTCAAAATTTCAAAATTTCAAATTTTCAAAATTTCAAAATTTTAAAATTTCAAAATTTCAAAATTTCAAAATTTCAAAATTTCAAAATTTCAAAATTTCAAAATTTCAAAATTTCAAAATTTCAAAATTTCAAAATTTCAAAATTTCAAAATTTCAAAATTTCAAAATTTCAAAATTGCAAAATTTCAAAATTTCAAAATTTCAAAATTTCAAAATTTCAAAATTTCAAAATTTCAAAATTTCAAAATTTCAAAATTTCAAAATTTCAAAATTTCAAAATTTCAAAATTTCAAAATTTCAAAATTTCAAAATTTCAAAATTTCAAAATTTCAAAATTTCAAAATTTCAAAATTTCAAAATTTCAAAATTTCAAAATTTCAAAATTTCAAAATTTTAAAATTTCAAAATTTCAAAATTTCAAAATTTCAAAATTTCAAAATTTAGAAATTTCAAAATTTCAAAATTTCAAAATTTCAAAATTTCAAAATTTCAAAATTTCAAAATTTCAAAATTTCAAAATTTCAAAATTTTAAAATTTCAAAATTTCAAAATTTCAAAATTTCCAAGTTTGAAAATTTGAAAATTTCAAAATTTCAAAATTTCAAAATTTCCAAATTTGAAAATTTCAAAATTTCAAAATTTCAAAATTTCAAAATTTCAAAATTTCAAAATTTCAAAATTTCAAAATTTTAAAATTTCAAAATTTCAAAATTTCAAAATTTCAAAATTGCAAAATTTCAAAAATTCAAAATTTTAAAATTTCAAAATTATAAAATTCCAAAATTTCAAAACATCAAAATTTCAAAATTTCAAAATTTCAAAATTTCAAAATTTCAAAATTTCAAAAGTTCAAAATTTCAAAATTTCAAAATTTCAAAATTTCAAAATTTCAAAATTTTAAAATTTCAAAATTTCAAAATTTCAAAGTTGCAAAATTTCAAAATTTCAATATTTCAAAATTTCAAAATTTCATAATTTCAAAATTGCAAAATTTCAAAAGTTCAAAATTTCAAAATTTCAAAATTTCAAAATTTCAAAATTTGCAAATATGAAAATTTCAAAATTTCAAAATTTCAAAATTTCAAAATTTCAAAATTTCAAAATTTAAAAATTTCAAAATTTCAAAATTTCAAAATTTCAAAATTTCAAAATTTCAAAATTTCAAAATTTTAAAATTTCAAAATTTCAAAATGTCAAAATTTCAAAATTTCAAAATTTCAAAATTTCAAAATTTCAAAATTTCAAAATTTCAAAACTTCAAAATTTCGAAATTTCAAAATTTCAAAATTTCAAAAGTTCAAAATTTCAAAATTTTAAAATTACAAAATTTCAAAATTTCCAAATTTGAAAATTTGAAAATTTGAAAATTTCAAAATTTCAAAATTTCAAAGTTTCAAAATTTAAAAATTTCAAAATTTCAAAATTTTAAAATTTCAAAATTTCAAAATTTCAAAATTTCAAAATTTCAAAATTTCAAAATTTCAAAATTTCAAAATTTCAAAATTTTAAAATTTCAAAATTTCAAAATTTCAAAATTTCAAAATTTCAAAATTTCAAAATTTCAAAATTTCAAAATTTCAAAATTTCAAAATTTCAAAATTTCAAAATATCAAAATTTCAAGATTTCAAAATTTCAAAATTACAAAATTTTAAAATTTAGAAATGTAAGAATTTCAAAATTTCAAAATTTCAAAATATCAATGTTTTACGATCTCAAGGGATAAAAATTTCAAAATTTCAAAATTTCAAAATTTCAAAATTTCAAAATTTCAAAATTTCAAAATTTCAAAATTTCAAAATTTCAAAATTTCAAAATTTCAAAATTTCAAAATTTCAAAATTTCAAAATTTCAAAATTTCAAAATTTCAAAATTTCAAAATTTCAAAATTTTAAAATTTCAAAATTTCAAAATTTCAAAATTTCAAAATTTCAAAATTTCAAAATTTCAAAATATCAAAATTTCAAAATTTCAAAATTTCAAAATTTCAAAGTTTCAAAATTTCAAAATTTCAAAATTTCAAAATTTCAAAATTTAAAATTTCAAAATTTCAAAATTTCAAAATTTCAAAATTTCAAAATTTCAAAATTTCAAAATTTCAAAATTTCAAAATTTCAAAATTTCAAAATTTCAAAATTTCAAAATTTCAAAATTTCAAAATTTCAAAATTTAAAAATTTCAATATTTCAAAATTTCAAAATTTCAAAATTTCAAAATTTCAAAATTTCAAAATTTCAAAATTTCAAAATTTCAAAATTTCAAAATTTCGAAATTTCAAAATTTCAAAATATCAACATTTCAAAATTTCAAAATTTCAAAATTTCAAAATTTCAAAATTTCAAAGTTTCAAAATTTCAAAATTTCAAAATTTCCAAATATGAAAATTTTAAAATTTCAAAATTTCAAAATTTCAAAATTTGCAAATATGAAAATCTCAAAATTTAAAAATTTCAAAATTTAAAAATTTCAAAATTTAAAAATTTCAAAATTTAAAAATTTAAAAATTTCAAAATTTCAAAATTTCAAAATTTCAAAATGTCAAAATTTCAAAATTTCAAAATTTCAAAATTTCAAAACTTCAAAATTTCGAAATTTTAAAATTTCAAAATTTCAAAAGTTCAAAATTTCCAAATTTTAAAATTACAAAATTTCAAAATTTCAAAATTTCCAAATTTGAAAATTTGAAAATTTGAAAATTTCAAAATTTGAAAATTTCAAAATTTCAAAATTTCAAAATTTCAAAAATTCAAAATTTCAAAATTTCAAAACTTCAAAATTTCAAAATTTCAAAATTTCAAAATTTCAAAATTTCAAAATTTCAAAATTTCAAAATTTTAAAATTTCAAAATTTTAAAATTTCAAAATTTCAAAATTGCAAAATTTCAAAATTTAAAAGTTTCAAAATTTAAAAATTTCAAAATATCAAAATTTCAAGATTTCAAAATTTCAAAATTACAAAATTTTAAAATTTAGAAATGTAAGAATTTCAAAATTTCAAAATTTCAAGATTTCAAAATTTCAAAATATCAATGTTTTACGATCTCAAAATTTCAAAATTTCAAAATTTCAAAATTTCAAAATTTTAAAATTTCAAAATTTCAAAATTTCAAAATTTCAAAATTTCCAAATTTGAAAATTTCAAAATTTCAAAATTTCAAAATTTCAAAATTTCAAAATTTCAAAATTTCAAAATTTCAAAACTTCAAAATTTCGAAATTTTAAAATTTCAAAATTTCAAAATTTCAAAAGTTCAAAATTTCCAAATTTTAAAATTACAAAATTTCAAAATTTCAAAATTTCCAAATTTGAAAATTTGAAAATTTGAAAATTTGAAAATTTGAAAATTTCAAAATTTCAAAATTTCAAAATTTCAAAATTTCAAAATTTCAAAAATTCAAAATTTCAAAATTTCAAAATTTCAAAATTTCAAAATTTCAAAATTTCAAAATTTCAAAATTTCAAAATTTCAAAATTTCAAAATTTTAAAATTTCAAAATTTTAAAATTTCAAAATTTCAAAATTGCAAAATTTCAAAATTTAAAAGTTTCAAAATTTAAAAATTTCAAAATATCAAAATTTCAAGATTTCAAAATTTCAAAATTACAAAATTTTAAAATTTAGAAATGTAAGAATTTCAAAATTTCAAAATTTCAAGATTTCAAAATTTCAAAATATCAATGTTTTACGATCTCAAAATTTCAAAATTTCAAAATTTCAAAATTTCAAAATTTTAAAATTTCAAAATTTCAAAATTTCAAAATTTCAAAATTTCAAAATTTCCAAATTTGAAAATTTCAAAATTTCAAAATTTCAAAATTTCAAAATTTCAAAATTTCAAAATTTCAAAATTTAAAATTTCAAAATTTCAAAATTTCAAAATTTCAAAATTTCAAAATTTCAAAATTTCAAAATTTCAAAATTTCAAAATTTCAAAATTTCAAAATTTCAAAATTTCAAAATTTCAAAATTTCAAAATTTCAAAATTTCAAAATTTAAAAATTTCAATATTTCAAAATTTCAAAATTTCAAAATTTCAAAATTTCAAAATTTCAAAATTTCAAAATTTCGAAATTTCAAAATTTCAAAATATCAACATTTCAAAATTTCAAAATTTCAAAATTTCAAAATTTTAAAATTTCAAAATTTCCAAATATGAAAATTTTAAAATTTCAAAATTTCAAAATTTCAAAATTTCAAAATTTCAAAATTTCAAAATTTGCAAATATGAAAATCTCAAAATTTAAAAATTTCAAAATTTAAAAATTTCAAAATTTAAAAATTTCAAAATTTCAAAATTTCAAAATTTCAAAATTTCAAAATGTCAAAATTTCAAAATTTCAAAATTTCAAAATTTCAAAATTTCAAAATTTCAAAATTTCAAAACTTCAAAATTTCGAAATTTTAAAATTTCAAAATTTCAAAATTTCAAAAGTTCAAAATTTCCAAATTTTAAAATTACAAAATTTCAAAATTTCAAAATTTCAAAATTTCCAAATTTGAAAATTTGAAAATTTGAAAATTTGAAAATTTGAAAATTTCAAAATTTCAAAATTTCAAAATTTCAAAATTTCAAAATTTCAAAAATTCAAAATTTCAAAATTTCAAAACTTCAAAATTTCAAAATTTCAAAATTTCAAAATTTCAAAATTTCAAAATTTCAAAATTTCAAAATTTCAAAATTTCAAAATTTCAAAATTTTAAAATTTCAAAATTTTAAAATTTCAAAATTTCAAAATTGCAAAACTTCAAAATTTAAAAGTTTCAAAATTTAAAAATTTCAAAATATCAAAATTTCAAGATTTCAAAATTTCAAAATTACAAAATTTTAAAATTTAGAAATGTAAGAATTTCAAAATTTCAAAATTTCAAGATTTCAAAATTTCAAAATATCAATGTTTTACGATCTCAAAATTTCAAAATTTCAAAATTTCAAAATTTCAAAATTTTAAAATTTCAAAATTTCAAAATTTCAAAATTTCAAAATTTCAAAATTTCAAAATTTCAAAATTTCAAAATTTCCAAATTTGAAAATTTCAAAATTTCAAAATTTCAAAATTTCAAAATTTCAAAATTTCAAAATTTCAAAATTTCAAAATTTCAAAATTTCAAAATTTCAAAATTTCAAAATTTCAAAATTTCAAAATTTCAAAATTTCAGAATTTCAAAATTTCAAAATTTCAAAATTTCAAAATTTCAAAATTTCAAAATTTCAAAATTTCAAAATTTCAAAATTTAAAAATTTCAAAATTTAGAAATTTCAAAATTTCAAAATTTGAAAATTTCAAGATTTCAAAATTTGAAAATTTCAAAATTTCAAAATTTCAAAATTTCCAAATTTGAAAATTTGAAAATTTGAAAATTTCAAAATTTCAAAATTTCAAAATTTCAAAATTTCAAAATTTTAAAATTTCAAAATTTCAAAATTTCAAAATTTCAAAATTGCAAAATTTCAAAAATTCAAAATTTTAAAATTTCAAAATTATAAAATTCCAAAATTTCAAAATATCAAAATTTCAAAATTTCAAAATTTCAAAATTTCAAAAGTTCAAAATTTCAAAATTTCAAAATTTCAAAATTTTAAAATTTCAAAATTTCACAATTTCAAAGTTGCAAAATTTCAAAATTTCAATATTTCAAAATTTCAAAATTTCAAAATTTCATAATTTCAAAATTGCAAAATTTCAAAAGTTCAAAATTTCAAAATTTCAAAATTTCAAAATTTCAAAATTTCAAAATCTCAAAATTTTAAAATTTCAAAATTTCAAAATTTCCAAATATGAAAATTTCAAAATTTCAAAATTTCAAAATTTCAAAATTTCAAAATTTGCAAATATGAAAATTTCAAAATTTCAAAATTTCAAAATTTCAAAATTTCAAAATTTCAAAATTTCAAAATTTCAAAATTTCAAAATTTCAAAATTTCAAAATTTCAAAATTTCAAAATTTCAAAATTTCAAAATTTCAAAATGTCAAAATTTCAAAACTTCAAAATTTCGAAATTTCCAAATTTCAAAATTATAAAAGTTCAAAATTTCAAAATTTTAAAATTACAAAATTTCAAAATTTCAAAATTTCAAAATTTCAAAATTTGCAAATTTGAAAATTTGAAAATTTGAAAATTTCAAAATTTCAAAATTTCAAAATTTCAAAATTTCAAAATTTCAAAATTTCAAAGTTTCAAAATTTCAAAATTTCAAAATTTCAAAACTTCAAAATTTCAAAATTTCAAAATTTCAAAATTTCAAAATTTCAAAATTTCAAAATTTCAAAATTTCAAAATTTTTAAATTTCAAAATTTCAAAATTTCAAAATTTCAAAATTTCAAAATTTCAAAATTTCAAAATTTCAAAATTTCAAAATTTCAAAATTTCAAAATTTCAAAATATCAAAATTTCAAGATTTCAAAATTTCAAAATTACAAAATTTTAAAATTTAGAAATGTAAGAATTTCAAAATTTCAAAATTTCAAGATTTCAAAATTTCAAAATATCAATGTTTTACGATCTCAAAAGATAAAAATTTCAAAATTTCAAAATTTCAAAATTTCAAAATTTCAAAATTTCAAAATTTCAAAATTTCAAAATTTCAAAATTTCAAAATTTCAAAATTTCAAAATTTCAAAATTTCAAAATTTCAAAATTTCAAAATTTCAAAATTTCAAAATTTCAAAATTTCAAAATGTCAAAATTTCAAAATTTCAAAATTTCAAAATTTCAAAATTTCAAAATTTCAAAACTTCAAAATTTCAAAATTTCAAAATTTCAAAATTTCAAAATTTCAAAATTTCAAAATTTCAAAATTTCAAAAGTTCAAAATTTCAAAATTTTAAAATTACAAAATTTCAAAATTTCAAAATTTCAAAATTTCCAAATTTGAAAATTTCAAAATTTAAAAATTTCAAAATTTTAAAATTTCAAAATTTCAAAATTTCAAAATTTCAAAATTTCAAAATTTCAAAATTTCAAAATTTCAAAATTTCAAAATTTCAAAATTTCAGAATTTCAAAATTTCAAAACTTCAAAATTTCAAAACTTCAAAATTTCAAAATTTCAAAATTTCAAAATTTCAAAATTTCAAAATTTCAAAATTTCAAAATTTCAAAATTTCAAAATTTCAAAATTTCAAAATTTCAAAATTTCAAAATTTCAAAATTTCAAAATTTCAAAATTTCAAAATTTCAAAATTTCAAAATTTCAAAATTTCAAAATTTCAAAATTTCAAAATTTCAAAATTTCAAAATTTCAAAATTTCAAAATTTCAAAATTTCAAAATTTCAAAATTTTAAAATTTCAAAATTTCAAAATTTCAAAATTTCAAAATATCAAAATTTCAAGATTTCAAAATTTCAAAATTACAAAATTTCAAAATTTAGAAATGTAAGAATTTCAAAATTTCAAAATTTCAAGATTTCAAAATTTCAAAATATCAAAATTTCAAAATTTCAAAATTTCAAAATTTCAAAATTTCAAAATTTCAAAACGTCAAAAATTCAAAATTTCGAAATTTCAAAATTTCAAAATTTCGAAATTTCAAAATTTCAAAATTTCAAAATTTTAAAATTTCAAAATTTCAAAATTTCAAAATTTCAAAATTTCAAAATCTCAAAATTTCAAAATTTCAAAATTTCAAAATTTCAAAACGTCAAAATTTCAAAATTTCGAAATTTCAAAATTTCAAAATTTCAAAATTTCAAAATTTCAAAATTTCAAAATTTCAAAATTTCAAAATTTCAAAATTTCAAAATTTCAAAATTTCAAAATTTCAAAATTTCAAAATTTCAAAATTTCAAAATTTCAAAATTTCAAAATTTCAAAATTTCAAAATTTCAAAATATCAAAATTTTAAAATTTCAAAATTTCAAAATTTCAAAATTTCAAAATTTCAAAATTTCAAAATTTCAAAATTTCAAAATTTCAAAATTTCAAAATTTCGAAATTTCAAAATTTCAAAATTTCAAAATTTCAAAATTTTAAAATTTCAAAATTTCAAAATATCAAAATTTCAAAATTTCAAAAATTCAAAATTTCAAAATTTCAAAATTTCAAAATTTCAAAATTTCAAAATTTCAAAATTTCAAAATTTCAAAATTTCAAAATTTCAAAATTTCAAAATTTCAAAATTTCAAAATTTCAAAATTTCAAAATTTCAAAATTTCAAAATTTCAAAATTTCAAAATTTCAAAACTTCAAAATTTCAAAATTTCAAAATTTCAAAATTTCAAAATTTGAAAATTTCAAAATTTGAAAATTTCAAAATTTCAAAATTTCAAAACTTCTAAATTTCAAAATTTCAATATTTCAAAATTTCAAAATTTTTAAATTTCAAAATTTCAAAATTTCAAAATTTCAAAATTTCAAAATTTCAAAATTTCAAAATTTCAAAATTTCAAAATTTCAAAATTTCAAAATTTCAAAATTTCAAAATTTCAAAATATCAAAATTTCAAGATTTCAAAATTTCAAAATTACAAAATTTTAAAATTTAGAAATGTAAGAATTTCAAAATTTCAAAATTTCAAGATTTCAAAATTTCAAAATATCAATGTTTTACGATCTCAAAAGATAAAAATTTCAAAATTTCAAAATTTCAAAATTTCAAAATTTCAAAATTTCAAAATTTCAAAATTTCAAAATTTCAAAATTTCAAAATTTCAAAATTTCAAAATTTCAAAATTTCAAAATTTCAAAATTTCAAAATTTCAAAATTTCAAAATGTCAAAATTTCAAAATTTCAAAATTTCAAAATTTCAAAATTTCAAAATTTCAAAACTTCAAAATTTCAAAATTTCAAAATTTCAAAATTTCAAAATTTCAAAAGTTCAAAATTTCAAAATTTTAAAATTACAAAATTTCAAAATTTCAAAATTTCCAAATTTGAAAGTTTCAAAATTTAAAAATTTCAAAATTTTAAAATTTCAAAATTTCAAAATTTCAAAATTTCAAAATTTCAAAATTTCAAAATTTCAAAATTTCAAAATTTCAAAATTTCAAAATTTCAAAATTTCAGAATTTCAAAATTTCAAAAATTCAAAATTTCAAAACTTCAAAATTTCAAAATTTCAAAATTTCAAAATTTCAAAATTTCAAAATTTCAAAATTTCAAAATTTCAAAATTTCAAAATTTCAAAATTTCAAAATTTCAAAATTTCAAAATTTCAAAATTTCAAAATTTCAAAATTTCAAAATTTCAAAATTTCAAAATTTCAAAATTTCAAAATTTCAAAATTTCAAAATTTCAAAATTTCAAAATTTCAAAATTTCAAAATTTCAAAATTTCAAAATTTCAAAATTTCAAAATTTCAAAATTTCAAAATTTTAAAATTTCAAAATTTCAAAATTTCAAAATTTCAAAATATCAAAATTTCAAGATTTCAAAATTTCAAAATTACAAAATTTCAAAATTTAGAAATGTAAGAATTTCAAAATTTCAAAATTTCAAGATTTCAAAATTTCAAAATATCAAAATTTCAAAATTTCAAAATTTCAAAATTTCAAAATTTCAAAATTTCAAAATGTCAAAAATTCAAAATTTCGAAATTTCAAAATTTCAAAATTTCGAAATTTCAAAATTTCAAAATTTCAAAATTTCAAAATTTTAAAATTTCAAAATTTCAAAATTTCAAAATTTCAAAATTTCAAAATTTCAAAATCTCAAAATTTCAAAATTTCAAAATTTCAAAATTTCAAAATTTCAAAACGTCAAAATTTCAAAATTTCGAAATTTCAAAATTTCAAAATTTCAAAATTTCAAAATTTCAAAATTTCAAAATTTCAAAATTTCAAAATTTCAAAATTTCAAAATTTCAAAATTTCAAAATTTCAAAATTTCAAAATTTCAAAATTTCAAAATTTCAAAATTTCAAAATTTCAAAATTTCAAAATTTCAAAATTTCAAAATATCAAAATTTTAAAATTTCAAAATTTCAAAATTTCAAAATTTCAAAATTTCAAAATTTCAAAATTTCAAAATTTCAAAATTTCAAAATTTCAAAATTTCAAAATTTCAAAATTTCAAAATTTCAAAATTTCAAAATTTCAAAATTTCGAAATTTCAAAATTTCAAAATTTCAAAATTTCAAAATTTTAAAATTTCAAAATTTCAAAATATCAAAATTTCAAAATTTCAAAAATTCAAAATTTCAAAATTTCAAAATTTCAAAATTTCAAAATTTCAAAATTTCAAAATTTCAAAATTTCAAAATTTCAAAACTTCAAAATTTCAAAATTTCAAAATTTCAAAATTTGAAAATTTCAAAATTTGAAAATTTCAAAATTTCAAAATTTCAAAACTTCTAAATTTCAAAATTTCAATATTTCAAAATTTCAAAATTTCAAAATTTCAAAATTTCAAAATTTCAAAATTTCAAAATTTCAAAATTTCAAAATTTCAAAATTTAAAAATTTCAAAATTTCAAAATTTCAAAATTCAAAATTTCAAAATTTAAAAATTTAAAAATTTCAAAATTTCAATATTTCAAATTTTAAAATTTTAAAATTTCAAAAGTTCAAAATTTCAAAATTTAAAAATTTCAAAATTTCAGCATTTTAAATTTCAAAATTTTAAAATTTCAAAATTTTAAAATTTCAAAATTTCAAAATTTCAGAACTTCAAAATTTCAAAATTTTAAATTTTCAAAATTTCAAAATTTCAAAATTTTAAAAGTTCAGAATATCAAAATTTCAAAAGGTCACCATTTCAAAATTTCAGAATGTAAAAATTTAAAAAATTTCAAAATTTCAAAATTTCAAAATTTCAAAATTTCAAAATTTCAAAATTTCAAAATTTCAAAATTTCAAAATTTCAAAATTTCAAAATTTCAAAATTTCAAAATTTCAAAATTTCAAAATTTTAAAATTTCAAAATTTCAAAATTTCAAAATTTCAAAATTTCAAAATATCAAAATTTCAAGATTTCAAAATTTCAAAATTACAAAATTTCAAAATTTCAAATTTCAAAATTTCAAAATTTCAAAATTTCAAAATTTCAAAATTTCAAAATTTCAAAATTTCAAAATTTCAAAATTTCAAGATTTCAAAATTTCAAAATATCAAGGTTGTACGATCTCAAAAGATAAAAATTTCAAAATTTCAAAATTTCAAAATTTCAAAATTTCAAAATTTCAAAATTTCAAAATTTCAAAATTTCAAAATTTCAAAATTTCAAAATTTCAAAATTTCAAAATTTCAAAATTTCAAAATTTCAAAATTTCAAAATTTCAAAATTTCAAAATTTCAAGATTTCAAAATTTCAAAATATCAAGGTTGTACGATCTCAAAAGATAAAAATTTCAAAATTTCAAAATTTCAAAATTTCAAAATTTCAAAATTTCAAAATTTCAAAATTTCAAAATTTCAAAATTTCAAAATTTCAAAATTTCAAAATTTCAAAATTTCAAAATTTCAAAATTTCAAAATTTCAAAATTTCAAAATTTCAAAATTTCAAAATTTCAAAATTTCAAAATTTCAAAATTTCAAAATTTCAAAATTTCAAAATTTCAAAATGTCAAAATTTCAAAATTTCAAAATTTCAAAATTT
The DNA here is from genome assembly GCA_955652365.1 of Eristalinus aeneus. Lineage (NCBI taxonomy): Eukaryota > Metazoa > Arthropoda > Insecta > Diptera > Syrphidae > Eristalinus > Eristalinus aeneus. The sequence goes on from CATPCP010000007.1 coordinate 27,996, forward strand.
CAAAATTTCAAAATTTCAAAACTTCAAAATTTCAAAATTTCAAAATTTCAAAATTTCAAAAGTTCAAAATTTCAAAATTTTAAAATTACAAAATTTCCAAATTTCAAAATTTCCAAATTTGAAAATTTCAAAATTTAAAAATTTCAAAATTTTAAAATTTCAAAATTTCAAAATTTCAAAATTTCAAAATTTCAAAATTTCAAAATTTCAAAATTTCAAAATTTCAAAATTTCAAAATTTCAAAATTTCAGAATTTCAAAATTTCAAAAATTCAAAATTTCAAAACTTCAAAATTTCAAAATTTCAAAATTTCAAAATTTCAAAATTTCAAAATTTCAAAATTTCAAAATTTCAAAATTTCAAAATTTCAAAATTTCAAAATTGCAAAATTTCAAAATTTCAAAATTTCAAAATTTCAAAATTTCAAAATTTCAAAATTTCAAAATTTCAAAATTTCAAAATTTCAAAATTTCAAAATTTCAAAATTTCAAAATTTCAAAATTTCAAAATTTCAAAATTTCAAAATTTCAAAATTTCAAAATTTCAAAATTTTAAAATTTCAAAATTTCAAAATTTCAAAATTTCAAAATATCAAAATTTCAAGATTTCAAAATTTCAAAATTACAAAATTTCAAAATTTAGAAACGTAAGAATTTCAAAATTTCAAAATTTCAAGATTTCAAAATTTCAAAATATCAAAATTTCAAAATTTCAAAATTTCAAAATTTCAAAATTTCAAAATTTCAAAATGTCAAAAATTCAAAATTTCGAAATTTCAAAATTTCAAAATTTCGAAATTTCAAAATTTCAAAATTTCAAAATTTCAAAATTTTAAAATTTCAAAATTTCAAAATTTCAAAATTTCAAAATTTCAAAATTTCAAAATTTCAAAATCTCAAAATTTCAAAATTTCAAAATTTCAAAATTTCAAAATTTCAAAATTTCAAAATTTCAAAATTTCAAAATTTCAAAATTTCAAAATTTCAAAATTTCAAAATTTCAAAATTTCAAAATTTCAAAATTTCAAAATTTCAAAATTTCAAAATTTCAAAATTTCAAAATTTCAAAATATCAAAATTTTAAAATTTCAAAATTTCAAAATTTTAAAATTTCAAAATTTCAAAATTTCAAAATTTCAAAATTTCAAAATTTCAAAATTTCAAAATTTCAAAATTTCAAAATTTCAAAATTTCAAAATATCAAAATTTCAAAATTTCAAAAATTCAAAATTTCAAAATTTCAAAATTTCAAAATTTCAAAATTTCAAAATTTCAAAATTTCAAAATTTCAAAATTTCAAAATTTCAAAATTTCAAAATTTCAAAACTTCAAAATTTCAAAATTTCAAAATTTCAAAATTTGAAAATTTCAAAATTTGAAAATTTCAAAATTTCAAAATTTCAAAACTTCTAAATTTCAAAATTTCAATATTTCAAAATTTCAAAATTTCAAAATTTCAAAATTTCAAAATTTCAAAATTTCAAAATTTCAAAATTTCAAAATTTCAAAATTTCAAAATTTCAAAATTTCAAAATTTCAAAATTTCAAAATTTCAAAATTTCAAAATTTCAAAATTTCAAAATTTAAAAATTTCAAAATTTCAAAATTTCAATATTTCAAATTTTAAAATTTTAAAATTTCAAAAGTTCAAAATTTCAAAATTTCAAAATTTCAAAATTTCAGCATTTTAAATTTCAAAATTTTAAAATTTCAAAATTTTAAAATTTCAAAATTTCAAAATTTCAGAACTTCAAAATTTCAAAATTTTAAATTTTCAAAATTTCAAAATTTCAAAATTTTAAAAGTTCAGAATATCAAAATTTCAAAAGGTCACCATTTCAAAATTTCAGAATGTAAAAATTTAAAAAATTTCAAAATTTCAAAATTTCAAAATTTCAAAATTTCAAAATTTCAAAATTTCAAAATTTCAAAATTTCAAAATTTCAAAATTTCAAAATTTCAAAATTTCAAAATTTCAAAATTTCAAAATTTCAAAATTTCAAAAATTTCAAAATTTCAAAATTTCAAAATTTTAAAATTTTAAAATTTCAAAATTTCAAAATTTTGAAATTTCAAAATTTTAAAATTTAAAAATTTCAAAATTTCAAAATTTCGAAATTTCAAAATTTCGAAATTTCAAAATTTTAAAATTTTAGAATTTCAAAATTTCAAAATTTCAAAATTTCAAAATTTCAAAATTTCAAAATTTCAAAATTTCAAAATTTCAAAATTTCAAAATTTCAAAATTTCAAAATTTCAAAATTTCAAAATTTCAAAATTTCAAAATTTCAAAATTTCAAAATTTCAAAATTTCAAAATTTCAAAATTTCAAAATTTCAAAATTTCAAAATTTCAAAATTTCAAAATTTCAAAATTTCAAAATTTCAAAATTTCAAAATTTCAAAATTTCAAAATTTCAAAATTTCAAAATTTCAAAATTTCAAAATTTCAAAATTTCAAAATTTCAAAACTTCAAAATTTCAAAATTTCAAAATTTCAAAATTTCAAAAGTTCAAAATTTCAAAATTTTAAAATTACAAAATTTCAATATTTCAAAATTTCAAAATTTCCAAATTTGAAAATTTCAAAATTTCAAAATTTCAAAATTTCAAAATTTCAAAATTTCAAAATTTCAAAATTTCAAAATTTTAAAATTTTAAAAGATCAAAATTTCAAAATTTCAAAATTTCAGAATTTCAAATTTCAAAATTTTAAAATTTCAAAATTTTAAAATTTCAGAACTTCAAAATTTCAAAATTTTAAGTTTTCAAAATTTCAAAATTTCAAAATTTTAAAAGTTCAGAATATCAAAATTTCAAAAGTTCACCATTTCAAAATTTCAAAATGTAAAAATTTCAAAATTTCAAAATTTCAAAATTTCAAAATTTCAAAATTTCAAAATTTCAAAATTTCAAAATTTCAAAATTTCAGAATTTCAAAATTTCAAAATCTCAAAATTTCAAAATTTCAAAATTTCAAAATTTCAAAATTTCAAAATTTCAAAATTTCAAAATTTCAAAATTTCAAAATTTCAAAATTTCAAAATTTCAAAATTTCAAAATTTCAAAATTTCAAAATTTCAAAATTTCAAAATTTCAAAACTTCAAAATTTCAAAATTTCAAAATTTCAAAATTTTAAAATTACAAAATTTCAAAATTTCAAAATTTCAAAATTTCAAAATTTCAAAATTTCCAAATTTGAAAAATTGAAAATTTCCAAATTTCAAAATTTCAAAATTTCAAAATTTCAAAATTTCAAAATTTCAAAATTTCAAAATTTCAAAATTTCAAAATTTCAAAATTTCAAAATTTCAAGATTTCAAAATTTCAAAATTTCAAAATTTCAAAATTTCAAAATTTCAAAATTTCAAAATATCAAAATTTCAAAATTTCAAAATTTCAAAATTTCAAAATTACAAAATTTCAAAATTTAGAAATGTAAAAATTTCAAAATTTCAAGATTTCAAAATTTCAAAATATCAATGTTTTAAGATCTCAAAAGATAAAAATTTCAAAATTTCAAAATTTCAAAATTGTAAAATTTCAAAATTTCAAAATTTCAAAATTTCAAAATTTCAAAATTTCAAAATTTCAAAACGTCAAAATTTCAAAACATCAAAATTTCAAAATTTCAAAATTTCAAAATTTCAAAATTTCAAAATTTCAAAATTTCAAAATTTCAAAATTTCATAATTTCAAAATTTTAAAATTTCAAAATTTCAAAATATCAAAATTTCAAAATTTCAAAATTTCAAAATTTCAAAATTTCAAAATTTCAAAATTTCGAAATTGCAAAATTTCAAAATTTCAAAATTTCAAAATTTCAAAATTTCAAATGTTCAAAATTTCAAAATTTCAAAATTTCAAAATTTCAAAATTTCAAAATTTCAAAATTTCAAATTTCAAAATTTAAAATTTCAAAAGTTCAAAATTTCAAAATTTAAAAATTTAAAAATTTAAAAATTTCAGAATTTCAAATTTCAAAATTTTAAAATTTCAAAATTTCTAAATTTCAAAATTTCAAAATTTCAGAACTTCAAAATTTCAAAATTTTAAATTTTCAAAATTTCAAAATTTCAAAATTTTAAAAGTTCAGAATATCAAAATTTCAAAAGTTCACCATTTCAAAATTTCATAATGTAAAAATTTAAAAATTTCAAAATTTCAAAATTTCAAAATTTCAAAATTTTAAAATTTCAAAATTTCAAAATTTCAATATTTCAAAATTTCAAAACTTAAAAATTTCAAAATTTCAAAATTTTAAAATTTCAAAATTTCAAAATTTCAAAATTTAAAAATTTAAAAATTTAAAAATTTCAAAATTTCAAAATTTCAAAATTTCAAAATTTCAAAATTTCAAAATTTCAAAATTTCAAAATTTCAAAACTTCAAAATTTCAAAATTTTCAAATTTCAAAATTTCAAAAGCTCAAAATTTCAAAATTTTAAAATTACAAAATTTCAAAATTCCAAAATTTCGAAATTTCAAAATTTCCAAATTTGAAAATTTCAAAATTTCAAAATTTCAAAATTTCAAAATTTCAAAATTTAAGTTCAAAATTTAAAAATTTCAAAATTTCAAAATTTCAGAATTTCAAATTTCAAAATTTTAAAATTTCAAAATTTTAAAATTTCAAAATTTCAAAATTTCAGAACTTCAAAATTTCAAAATTTTAAATTATCAAAATTTCAAAATTTCAAAATTTTAAAAGTTCAGAATATCAAAATTTCAAAAGTTCACCATTACAAAATTTCAGAATGTAAAAATTTAAAAATTTCAAAATTTCAAAATTTTAAAATTTCAAAATTTCAAAATTTAAAAATTTCAAAATTTAAAAATTTCAAAATTTCAAAATTTTAAAATTTCAAAATTTCAAAATTTCAAAATTTCAAAATTTCAAAATTTCAAAATTTCAAAATTTCAAAATTTCAAAATTTCAAAATTTCAAAATTTCAAAATTTCAAAATTTCAAAATTTCAAAATTTCAAAATTTCAAAATTTCAAAATTTCAAAATTTCAAAATTTCAAAATTTCAAAATTTCAAAATTTCAAAATTTCAAAATTTCAAAATTTCAAAATTTCAAAATTTCAAAATTTCAAAATTTCAAAATTTCAAAATTTCAAAATTTCAAAATTTCAAAATTTCAAAGTTTCAAAATTTCAAAATTTCAAAATTTCAAAATTTCAAAATTTCAAAATTTCAAAATTTTAAAATTTCAAAATTTCAAAATTTCAAAATTTAAAAATTTAAAAATTTAAAAATTTAAAAATTTAAAAATTTAAAAATTTAAAAATTTAAAAATTTAAAAATTTAAAAATTTAAAAATTTAAAAATTTAAAAATTTAAAAATTTCAAAATTTCAAAATTTCAAAATTTCAAAATTTCAAAATTTCAAAATTTCAAAACTTCAAAATTTCAAAATTTCAAAATTTCAAAATTTCAAAACTTCAAATTTCAAAATTTTCAAATTTCAAAATTTCAAAAGCTCAAAATTTCAAAATTTTAAAATTACAAAATTTCAAAATTCCAAAATTTCGAAATTTCAAAATTTCCAAATTTGAAAATTTCAAAATTCAAAATTTCAAAATTTCAAAATTTCAAAATTTCAAAATTTAAGTTCAAAATTTAAAAATTTCAAAATTTCAAAATTTCAGAATTTCAAATTTCAAAATTTTAAAATTTCAAAATTTTAAAATTTCAAAATTTCAAAATTTCAGAACTTCAAAATTTCAAAATTTTAAATTATCAAAATTTCAAAATTTCAAAATTTTAAAAGTTCAGAATATCAAAATTTCAAAAGTTCACCATTACAAAATTTCAGAATGTAAAAATTTAAAAATTTCAAAATTTCAAAATTTTAAAATTTCAAAATTTCAAAATTTAAAAATTTCAAAATTTAAAAATTTCAAAATTTCAAAATTTTAAAATTTCAAAATTTCAAAATTTCAAAATTTCAAAATTTCAAAATTTCAAAATTTCAAAATTTCAAAATTTCAAAATTTCAAAATTTCAAAATTTCAAAATTTCAAAATTTCAAAATTTCAAAATTTCAAAATTTCAAAATTTCAAAATTTCAAAATTTCAAAATTTCAAAATTTCAAAATTTCAAAATTTCAAAATTTCAAAATTTCAAAATTTCAAAATTTCAAAATTTCAAAATTTCAAAATTTCAAAATTTCAAAATTTCAAAATTTCAAAATTTCAAAATTTCAAAATTTCAAAATTTCAAAGTTTCAAAATTTCAAAATTTCAAAATTTCAAAATTTCAAAATTTCAAAATTTCAAAATTTTAAAATTTCAAAATTTCAAAATTTCAAAATTTAAAAATTTAAAAATTTAAAATTTAAAAATTTAAAAATTTAAAAATTTAAAAATTTAAAAATTTAAAAATTTAAAAATTTCAAAATTTCAAAATTTCAAAATTTCAAAATTTCAAAATTTCAAAATTTCAAAATTTCAAAATTTCAAAATTTCAAAATTTCAAAATTTCAAAATTTCAAAATTTCAAAATTTCAAAATTTCAAAGTTTCAAAATTTCAAAATTTCAAAATTTCAAAATTTCAAAATTTCAAAATTTCAAAATTTTAAAATTTCAAAATTTCAAAATTTCAAAATTTAAAAATTTAAAAATTTAAAAATTTAAAATTTAAAAATTTAAAAATTTAAAAATTTAAAAATTTAAAAATTTAAAAATTTAAAAATTTAAAAATTTAAAAATTTAAAAATTTCAAAATTTCAAAATTTCAAAATTTCAAAATTTCAAAATTTCAAAATTTCAAAACTTCAAAATTTCAAAATTTCAAAATTTCAAAATTTCAAAACTTCAAAATTTCAAAATTTTCAAATTTCAAAATTTCAAAAGCTCAAAATTTCAAAATTTTAAAATTACAAAATTTCAAAATTCCAAAATTTCGAAATTTCAAAATTTCCAAATTTGAAAATTTCAAAATTTCAAAATTTCAAAATTTCAAAATTTCAAAATTTCAAAATTTAAGTTCAAAATTTAAAAATTTCAAAATTTCAAAATTTCAGAATTTCAAATTTCAAAATTTTAAAATTTCAAAATTTTAAAATTTCAAAATTTCAAAATTTCAGAACTTCAAAATTTCAAAATTTTAAATTATCAAAATTTCAAAATTATATCAAAATTTCAAAAGTTCACCATTACAAAATTTCAGAATGTAAAAATTTAAAAATTTCAAAATTTCAAAATTTTAAAATTTCAAAATTTCAAAATTTAAAAATTTCAAAATTTAAAAATTTCAAAATTTCAAAATTTTAAAATTTCAAAATTTCAAAAT